>KB665877.1:204216-221527 GCA_000349065.1 Anopheles quadriannulatus
ATTCAAAGGAATATTCAGTAAACTGCTTAACATGCCCATTTTGCCCCGCTTTCCCCTAGCAGGTCTTGGTGATTACAGTCTTTCCCCGAGTTACGCGAATTTTTTTTTTGACAGTTAATATGTAATATAAGTACAATTTTCTCCATCAATTGTCTAAAGAAAAATAATTTGCATTTTTGCAGTTAATATGTAATATAAGTACAATTTTCTCCATCAATTGTCTTAAGAAAAATAATTTGCATTTTTTTTTTCAAAAAAAAAAAATAAATCACTAAAAAGACAGAAATAACCGAATTTTCTACACCGATTGCATCAAATAAGTAATACATTACATTAAATTACATTATATTAAACTAAATTCTATAAAAAATCATGATAAATAAAGTATATTATGGCTGTAAAATGTGATATTCGACTTACGCGGAAATCCGAGTTACGCGAATGTCTCCGGAACGCATTATTCGTGTAATTCGGGGAAAGTTCTTTAAAGTGAACGTGAACGCACCGAATCGTTCATCACACTGACCGTGATCTCGACGTGAACGTGATTTCGGTTCTTTAGTTCATTTACAAATAGCAATACCTTTAAATCGGTACACTATTCGAAAATCGATAGAACTACAAGTTAATCGGTAGGTCGGATAGGTCTGGTCAATATGAACAGCAAGCCAATATTGACAATCTATCATATGGCGCTAGAACGCATTGCGGTAGTTTAAAATCAACCGTCTTGCACATGAATTTGCAGATGTTGGTTTTTTCTATAGATTTTTTCTACTTTTTAAAATAAAATTTTACACACAAATCACAAAATTTCCTATCCTTCGGAAGTACAAAAAGTTCTAATTTCCAAATCCTTAGAGGACAATAACAAAACGAAGAAAACAGAATTTTATCATATAAAAATCTGACAACGTACTTTAAATTAAATGCAATTAACAACAAGAATGATGTTCTGTTACTCATTCAGGGCTGTAAAGATAAGGAGAGTTAAAACAAAGGATATAATGATACAAATCTTGAAACGTACATAAAAGAATGGAGCTTGAAAAAAGTCAACAATGCTCGTTTTTAATTAATGCAATGACAGCTTAATTCAAAAATGACTGATATAATAGAAGCATTACTTGGAAACCTCCTCCTAATGGCTTAACAAAACCTCCCTCAACCACAGAATAAACTATTCAAAGACACGCAATATTTCAACCAAAAAGTTCACCTACACTTCTTTTTCGAATGACATATTTATTACAAATTATGCACAAATTCTGTAAAAAAAAGAAACCCGCACATAAATTGTTCAGAGAAGAGGAGCTTAAACGAAAACAAACATTTCCATAATGTAGTGTGATTAAATGCTTTTATTTGTTGTATATAGCATTCCAGCAGTTTGTATATTCTGTTTCGTTCCATTTCATCAAATATATGCATATATGTTATTTATGACTATACGTTATCTTGAATGTTTTGCACACTGCCGCAATAAAAAAAATAAATAAGCAAAAGCGAAATAATTGCCCACTGACGAACAATAATGATAGCGAAGCAGTAATATTGACGCGCGCGCTCACTACTTAATTGCGCCATTCATACAGATGGAAGTTATACAATTTCTGAATGGCTTAATGGCATTATATATGCGTTTTTTTAAATGTCCAGCACAACGTATGTAATCATCGAGGATTCTGACGCAAACAAACTAAAATGAACATGAAACAATTGCGTGGTTTATTGATGATATTATGGCACGTGTGTCTTAATTTGTTCGAACTGTAGCTGTCGAGCGGTCCGCTGAACTATGAACATTGGTAAAAAAGCGAAAACTAAAACACGCTATGAACAGCTAACTAACCAAAGGAGGTATGTTTCGAGCGGAACATGTATTGATTTAAAATCCTAACGACTGATCTTTCGTACATAGCGGTTGGGTTGTCCATTAGCCAAAGTTGATCTATTTGACTAGCATCAACACATTGCATTTTATACTGTAGAAGCATCCGTCATGCAAGCATATGTGTGCAGAAGCATGGCTGCAGAAGTTTTGGTTTTAGCTAGTTTCTTAGTACATTAGTTGTAAGCTCTGGTGTTTTTGTTTAACCGCCAGATTTACATTCGTGGTCATGGTAACAATACCTGGTGAAGGTAAATGTAGGAAAAAGCTTTACTCCAAAAAGTAGGTTTGTTGGTAATGAACATTTTGTTTCCACTGAAGGGTCGCATTCACAAATAGACTTGTTTAAAATTAATAATATTGTTTCATACTTCGATTGAGCGAGAGAGAGAGAGAAAAAGATTTGAAAGATTTGTTTTGCATGCAGCAAAACGATCAGCTTATATACGTGCTTTTAGATAGAGACGCACAGAAACTCATATCGATAGAAAGGGGAGAAAAGACTAGGAATAAAATGTAATTCTTTTGAAGCTTTAATCTAATGACTTAGTTTTTGGTCTGCTTTAATGAGCTAGTTGAACAGAACGAGGCAAAATAGTTGTTGGCCTTAGGAAAACAAATAATAATACCAAAAATATGCATCTTTCCTACTTTCTATTGGCTGTACACGCTGTAATACTAAACGAATCTAATCCATCTTTAACACTCGCTGCTCCTTAACACTCCTCAAACTTTCCTAGCTCTCTTCTGTTACTGTTCATGAATATACCTGGATTATTACAGCATTGATTACAGAGCGGTGAGTATTTTTTTTTTGTTTAATCAGTTTATGCATTTTATATAGCTATTAATGAAGCAAGCTGACTAAGTAGCAATAATAATAATAATAATAAGTGCCGCTAAAAGGACTTTATGTACTTTATCCAGGGTCACTATCCCTTCCCTACAACTGTCACTCCCAATATTCACTCCGGCTTGCCATGGTTTGCAAAAATTAAAATACAAAAAAAAAAATCCTTTACGTACACCTACAGGGATTGTTTTCCGCTCGATGAGTACTTTTCGCGCGAAAGGTAAAGCAGTTCAATCGACAAAACAACGCCTAAAGCTTTCATCTTAACAAGAGCAAACGATTGTATGCGTGCTATTTTCAGAGCAGCGCAATTGCAACGGTGTTGCCGTAACGGAAAGAGAGGCGGGTCGACGCCTTTTTGACCATTACACAGAAAACCATACCTCAGCTAATCTATACACAATTCTCTGTAATTCAGTCACAGTTTTCTTTATCCCATGTAATTATTCGCAAAGCTTTTTGGATGCCAGATATGAATGCAATGATTAATGCCCGCATGCGACATTCATTAGACGAATGTGTATACACAATTATCTATAATGCATTCATATGGTGTTGGAACGAATCACCAAATGGTAATTTTGATACTATAAACACCAAACAAGTGTGTAGCGTGTATGAATCTGTCTGTCTTTGGTGCGTGCAGCATACCTAGAACAGTGCGATCATTGCGCTTTATGTTTGGAGTGTAAAGTATTTAACACATCCCAAATCCATTCTATACACCAGCTTTCCAACACTATCATATATCAGCACGCTGCTGTACCACTGTTCGACCGCCTCCGGTTACAGGTAGTTAGTTGGGTTTGTAATATACACTTCCTTTGGCTTAAAACATAATACGCTCAATGTGCTGCAATCTCCGTTATGTCGGCAGGGATGCGCGGGATATCATTGCCGCTCTTGAGTAAATATTACGTCAACATTTGCGTATTTGCTACTTAGCCTGCAAATAAAGACATTTCTGTATTAATAGGCGGTTGGACGAAAAACTAACGCATCACCAAAATCAAATCGACGGCTAATTAAATGACTATACTTACAGGTATTTTTTTACTCCGGTTTCCGAGCGGAATGCTGCTTGCGTCGATACGATTGATGATATTGTTGGGTTCCAACAAATAAAAATAAAGTTGATATGATTGAATTACAGGTCGGATGGTAGAGAGAGAGGAATGTAAATCATAATAAGCCATTGGCAGGGATGTAGTGAACGTAAGAAAAAAAAGGAAGAAGAGGAAAAAAAGAATCATACAAAAGGTTAGTTAAGGAATTATCACAATTATACATCATATCTTTCTCTTCACCGTGTGCGTGTTGCGGGGCTGAGGATTAAGATAGAAATAATTTAATCAGCAACTGCCATACAGCCGATTGGGGTTTTCGTTCTCGCTAAGCAATCGCATTTCCCTAAACACGCGGGTATACCTACCGAGAGGGGGCTGATGATACTTTCTTGGGAGTAACATTACTAAAAGTTTTGCTCGGAGTGCGTGGGGCAGGTGTGGGCGGCGTTGTGACCGGGGATTGCATAGCACCGTACTTCCTTGGGGCCACTATGCGACTAGGCGATTTTAATGTTTTGCTCACTACTGGATCAGAATTTGTTCTGCAGATTATAGTACAAAGAAAATCCATTCAACTGATTAGTAACTATACATCAAATACAGACGAATAGATGCACTGCACTGACCTGGTAGTGGGATAACTCACAGGGCGTGGTATCCTCGATTTAGGCCCACCATTACCACCCGTAGGGGTATTTCCACCACTGCGAATTTCTTTCCGCTGGCTCTCGGAAGACGCTTTCGTGCTTTCTTTACTTAGCAGCTCCCACTGAATTTGCAGTCGCTTGAAGCGATTGGTTTGTATTTTATCTTGCTTTTCCTTTTCAGTGCCAGACGCAGGCGAACCTGCCAAGGATGATGGCGTGCGCTGCGCCACTGGTGGTTTCTTCTCAGCCATCATTCCACCAGCAACATGGTGACCCGTCTTTGCTACCGTAACCGACATGTTTGGTGAGTTTGGTGGCGTGGAAAACTTTATTTCAGTTGGTCGCAACAAAGCCGTCGCTGGGGCTGCTTGCTGTCGCACAGGGGTGGTATTGTTGCCGCCGATTGAGGTTGGCGTCGTTTGTTGTTTGGTGAAAGCTACGCTTCGCTTCTGGGACAACAGCCGACTGACTTCGTTGCGGAGTCTGGTACGATCATAAGGCGGCTCGGAAGATTCGATCATCTCGGTAGATTCAAGGATGTGTGCAATTTCGGCATAGTGCTTGAGCTCCGATTTTGGTACATGCGACAGGAATTGTTCTGCGCGTGCACGAGCTTCGAGATCCTCGTCGACACACTGTTGATGTTTGCCATGAGCAAGGTTCGCCATATCGTTATCATTCATTTCTACCAACTTGTTCAACTTGTGGTAATGATCGGCCGATGGCAACTTTGGCGTGTTGGCCAACCGTGGATGTGGAATCATGTTCGGCGAATTGTGAAGCTTTTGCTCGTTCCGATGTTCCTCATAGTCTTCTTCTTCTTCTTCGGCGTCTTCGTAAAAGTTGTACGAATGATGTTCCTGCAGCGAACGTCGCTTTTCTCGCGACCCTTGCGGGAAATGAGGCCCCTGTTGTTCTTCAAACATACTGCTACGCTTTGCTTTCATATTGCTCTGACCGTTAGCACCACTGCCAGATGAATTACTGGCCCCTCTAACCGAGCCTTGGGGCCGGCGAAGAATGCTTTTAGGGGCTACTCCCGCTGTACGACCCGAAGGTGGCCTCTCGCAAGGGACCAGCACCTCCGCTGGACTATCGTATTGGTACACGTAAAGATTATTGTTGAAAAGGTTGCTGCTATTCGACGGTGCCAGTATACCATCCATCTCGGAGTCTGTCGTTAGCATCGTTGAAGATCCTCTGTATCCAGAGCTGGGAGCAGCGCTCGAACTTCCTCCAGAACTTGAACTATTGTATGTCTGCGTGTTTTGCTGCAACAGGTTGGTACAGTCACAACTCACACCCCGTGCCACACCTCGGCGTAAAGGCGGCGTCATGCAAAACATGGGTTGCTTCTCGGTAGACATGCTCAGTTCGCCTACTTCCGGAATATGACGCAGCAGCTTGCGATACTCGGTCGGAAGAAGAAAAACAAGTGACTTCCAATCCGTCACATGCTTGTATTCACGCTGTCGTATATTTTCAATGTCGTTCATTGAAACGGGGCGCGGTTTCTTAAGTGGACGACCTGCACCGGTCATAGTTTCTTTGAACGATAGTGGTGATATAACCACTTCGTTTTGCGTCTTCAAGAAACCCAAATCCGGAAGCGCATAGTTAGGATACACCACAAACACGGGAGCCTTCTGTTTATCGCCAAGTTCGTTCAACCGATCCAGAAACGAAGGTGGTATCACACGAACCTTCTCCCTCGTTGCCGTACCTCCGTTTGCCGCCGGAGCACCAATAAGGGAAGTTTGCATTGATTTAGTTATCATGTCGATCGGGATCTTTGTTTTTGATCCCGTAGAGGTAGTGGTATTGTTATTACCACTGTGATTGAAAATCTGCGTTAAGTTTTCCGACGTGCGGCTGGTATCGCTGTTGGTGTCTTTATAGCTGTTATTGTTGTTTACATTGTGGCTATTGTTATTATTGTTATTGTTAATACTGGTACTGCTATTTAGTGGGCTGGCTGATCCTGCGCAGCTACCATTGTGCTGCTGCAACAGATCCTGCAACAGTCGTCTTCCGCCAATGTTCATACTGAAGCCCTTGTACTGCCTTCGTGGAGAGCCGTGCATTTGCCGGTTGAAATCGTTCAGTTTCATATGGCCCGGAACCGATCCTCCATTCGTACCGTGAGCTCGCTGTGGAGAGGACGGTGGACCTCTTTCTTCGTTTGGATCATCTTCACCACCATCACTGCCATTATTGTTGTTAGCGTTTACGTGGGCGTTGTTAATTTGTGCATCTAAACTGTCCAGTTGAAACTCGTCCTCTTCGCCTTGCCTTCCACCAATGCTTCCACCGCCAGTAGTCGAACATTTTCCTGAATCATGCATACTTTTCTTACGACATCTTGCAGCCATTGTTCCATTACCTAGGTGATGTATCTGATGGTCGCCTGAGCCACCGCTGTTGGTACTATCGCTGGGCCAACAGCCGGACGACACATCCATGCAAGTGTCCGTTGAACTACTCTTTTGTTTGATAAAAAGCTTTACCAAGTTAAACGATGGTTGCTGCAGGGTTTGCTGCTGTGGCGGTTGCTGCTCTTGCAGTTGCTGTGCTTGCAGCAACGACTCACGATGTTCTTGCACTGTTATATGGTCATTTGCAGCACTCTGTTCACTGTCATTGACTTCATTTCCATTGGTACTGCTTTCATTCTCAGAATCCGTTGGTATGGTACACATTGGAAGCAACGTACGCATCGGTCTATCAAATGATTCATCGGAATTATTGCCATTTGCAGCCTGTGAAACATTCAGTTGATGCCGTTCTTGTGATGGAAGCTGTACTTGTTGTAACGAGCACGATTGTTCTGACTGAAGGTTAGGCATACTAAAGCTTTTACGCACGAAACATGTTCTATTGTGGCGCGAGATATGCGTTATTAGCGGATTCACTGTAATTGGAGGCCTAAAATCAAGTACAGCAAAATTATTTCAAATTTGTTCGATCATGTTGTGTAGTAAAATATGTTTAGTATTTGAATAACAAAGTCTCTTTTCGACAACTCTTTACATACCGTGGCGTGGTTACGTTTCGCTTTAAATTGCTCCAAGTGGTGTAGTTTACTTCTGAGCGCGACATAGTTTCTTTCTGCCTGATAAACTGGGTTCGACTTTGCAGATTGTTCAATATATTCATGCGCTTATACTTTCCATAGTGTTCCGGGCCATCTAGAAAAATAAAATACATATTTCACTATGGCAACGATACAACGACGTATGAATAAAAAGGCTTACCGTAATAACTTTCCTCTGAGTACAGAATGCTCTGTTCAAATGCTATTGTGTAGTTGTCCTTATTTGCCTGACACGTTAGTATGATATCTTCTTCATCCGGGTACCCATCCATGTCTAGTGAGTCTACACTGATGTGCGATTCCTTTACCGGCGAAAAGAGAATCTCCGATTTGCAGAATGAATTGTCCATCATATCGGCCGGTATTAGTCCAGCTGCCGTACAACTGGTTATCGTCGAGAAAATGCGATTATTATTGCGCGTTCTGCGCTCGGCATCGTCTAGCCGTAACTGCGTTGGAATGGCAGTCAACAGCGAATTGATGTCCTCTTTGCGAAAGCTTTCCATATCGATCTCGGCTAGATTTGCATCAATATCTTTCGCCATCTTCTCGTAGTACGACAGTTCGCCGATCCCATTGTACGACGCGGATAGTGCCGAAAGGATGCTCTGGTGTGTAGCCACTCCGTCGCGATAACTTCTACATTGCGGTACAAACAAAAAGAAAAGCACATTAGGTAAAATCTGTTCGTCTATGCGGTTGCAATATACGTGTCACCTACCCAAAATCAGTAAACCACTGATAATCGCTGAAGTCATGCGAGGATGCCACGGAACATCCTAACGGTGGCATGTAGATGTTACAATTGTTATCTGAACCGGGACTGGCAGCCATTATGTAGGCTTGTTTTATTTTATGACTACTAATTTGTACAAATATGAAGAATCAGTTTAAGATGAACAACTTTTTTTGAGTAAATATCGGACACAAAGTGACCAGAAGATGGTATAACTGTTTTTGATACTAAATTGTATTTGATGTTATCTATATACAATTTGCCGGAGCTGAAAAAGAGAAAGAAAAAAATAAAATAAAACGGTTAGATTGATGCACAATTTTATAATGCAAAAAAAAAAAACATATATTAATGTTGTCATGGTCAAGGCTATTAGAATGCGATTGAAACTTTTATCTTTCAAATATTTGAATTGACGTAACAATGTGACTTCTTGCTGGCATTAAGATCAACACGGTTATGCTATAATACTAAATACCCGCCAAAGAGACTTATTGGTAACACGTAACCGGAAACCTGTCCTTGCTAGCTAGGAACGACAATCCACAGAGGCGCGTGCACCATTAGACCATCGCCTAGAAAATTTTACTGCACTTATTACCATAGGAAACTCTGCTTATTCATTACTTACTAGTTTGTTTGTTTTTGTAAGACACATTTATATACATATATATATATATATATATTTATTTATATATAATTGTGTGTGTGTGCATACCAAAAATAATAATACATTGAATTGTATGTGAAAATTAATTGCTTAATTGCATTAATTAATATTGAAATTAATTTTTTGTATTTTTTTAATCTCGTTTTAACGGCATAATACCGTCGATTACAAAAACAAAACAGAGCAATGGTGTATTTCCATGACTCAATACTACATTAGGCGTGATATGTTTGTCCGCATAACGGTTGCGTTTGCCATATGCAAATCTTCGTAGCGCTTAGCTTCCGTCTAGCTTTCCAAATCCGGTAGACTTATCGATACAACCGTTCTTTCAGAAAAAGAAAACCAAAGACCTGCAGAACGAAAGTAATTTTATAACAGTACAAATGTTTCCCTGATTTGCATCCACTGCGTGTAGAATGTATGCTACTGACCACGCATCCAGCTAAAATCGAATACGGCTCTCCACGAATGGAAGGTTGATTATACATTCAATGTCTTCAATCGCAGTTAGCACCGAGGCGTACAACGTGTCTTTCTCTACTCCCACTTATGTTTGCCATTTCGAGTTAGGTCTCAGAGTGACGAACACACCAGCCCCACACGAACGACAGTTTGCAAACTACGGAACTGACGGCCTTACACACCGCTCACAACCACAGTGGTAAAGAGGCAATCATCGTACCATTGCCATAATAGGGGAACGTTTCAGTTTTCGTCATTCGTTGCATTAAATTCGCTGCTCAGGGATAGGAAAATAATACCGCATGCGTTCGAATGCACGGCCAAACCAAGGCCTGATTTTGTTGTTGTTGAAACTTCCGTAATCACGCCATTTCAATCGGCACTCCATTGCTGTAAACATGAACAAAATAATCAATAACTCAAAGAACGGCCAGCACAGTTTTTGTAGCGTAAGTTAGAATCTGAAAATAATTGCCACTTGCTTTAGCGCACACCGGAATTATCTCAAGATAGTCGTTCTCAGAAAGGCACTATCTAAAGTGTCTTGTCGGATTTTTGCTACTGCGTTTAAGGCTGCATGCAAGGGTGTTTGCGTATGTGTGCGTTGCACAAAACATTTGCACCCTCACTAACACTACCATCTGGCAGATGACTCAGTCGGAAGGATTTAGAATCATTTCTTCGGTTCACTTTCGTCCAAATCATAAATTGACCTCCTATCACACAACTAGTTTCGATCATCATCACCAGCCTAGCGACAACTACTTGACATTCGGGACCTCATTCTGTCTCTGAAACCCCAAAACCTACTTTTCCTGCCGAAAGGGCCAGCGGCACAATGTTAATAAACTGAGAAAATATGCATCACCTTACCTGTGACTATGGGCAGCGTATTCTGGATCCCTTTCCGACCTTTCCAAGATCGGTGTAGCTGTGTAATGTGGCTCACAGCATTTTGTATGTTTGTTTGCCTTCAAACTTCCTTCCAACGTTCAACTCATTTCACACTGACGTATTCGATTAATGAACTGCTAAATCGCAATGAAAAGATGGGTTGGAGTGTGTAGACGGGTGTGTTTATTACACTCTTCTTCGTGTGTACACCACTCCCGTTAGCATACACACAGAAGAAGAAAAAAAAACAATTCACTTTTTTTTTACTATATTTTGACGTACACACAATACTCCCACACACACGTACACAATGCGCCGTGTGCGTGCGCGCTCACACTACGATTGCGATATTGACTGTAGCAATTTTTTCACACTTTCTTTTCTTTTCACTCTTTCGGACAGCCAATCTTTGTGGCTTTTTTACACATTCGCATTTTATTACGGAAAGCTGGTGACTGGCGCTGACCTGTACTGTAGCTCGTTTCTGACACACAATATTTTCGTCTTATTGCACAAACTAGAATTTCATATCACTTGTACACCGCACTACATATATTAACGCTCCTTTATTAGTTTGCCCTCACGGCAACACATAACAAACAAACGAATATGCCTCAGCGATGGTTCTTTTTTTTCGATCGCTGCTCTGATTCCGAAATCAATATGGCGACCACTAAGTTGGCAGTCACAAAATGTATCCGATAACGCGTTTCTTGTACTGCCAATGCAGTTACAGCACACTTTCTCGCCCTGCACCTCTAATAAGGGAGTGTTTTTCACTTGATTCACATCTCGCACAAAACTTATGTAACGCGAATGCAACTGCCTACCATGGAATGCGTTGCATGTGAATAAACTCTTCATCTACACGCTACATCTTCATGGAGCGAAACACTGACTGGCTAGCTGACTCTTGTTGCTATTGTTGTTCTCCCACAGCCATGCGGAATACAGTGGGGAGTGGGAAATGTATCAACGCATCGAACTAGCGAACTAAAGCTGTAGTGTTATTTTACATTATCTCCGCCAGCAATACGTACTCAAGCTTTATCTGCCATTTGGTTTCTCTTTATTTTTATTTTCGACCAGACCGCGGCTACACAAGAACGATCTGCTGTCATCTCAAATGACAGCTTACACAAGGATTCAGATGCCCAAGTATCAAAATGCTTCATATCGAATACAGACTGTCCCTGAGAAGCGCGATTAACCCTAGTGTCAATGACCGCCTAAACAGGTAGTTTTGACACTTTAATTCTTTGGTAACTTTTGTTATAAAAGATATAAAAATTTTCACATGTAAATACAATACATGGAGCATTATGTTTTACCCTTTTTCGTTAAGGCCGGTACCATACACATCGGAAAAAATACCGTAACGAAAACATTGATACCACTGCCAGGCACTCCGAAAAACCACCGCAACGAAAAAATTTGGCAACCGAAAAATAACGCTTGTTATTGTAAACAAACAACAAGTGAGTTTTGTTTTTCTCAATTTTGGTGAAAATAATTCGAATACTTCTGTTTAATTTGTGTTACATTGTTGTTTTTACACTGCGGAAGCATGTTAACAGCAATTTCGTTAGGATTTCCAAAGTATATTTAGACCATGACCAAGTGCCACAAATCCACTAAACGACCAACAAACGGGTTCTAAACGACTCAAGCTCTTAACCTAAAGTAAATATAGAAAGACTTCGTTTAGCAGCTGGTGAATGACTGATGTATTCTGTAAATAGCAAAAAAAAGCTGGTGGCGCCATCTGTTGGTGGGCTACCCAACCAGTGGAGCGCTTTCATCGCTTTGAGAGCTTTCTCATTCCCTCTGTACTGTTGTATGGTTTTGCATTGAAGTTATGCATCGCTAGAACTAGAACGGCGATACGATTGTTTAAATACTAAACTCCAATGTAAACCAGTTGTACAGAAGCAAGTGAGATTTGAATAACCCAAATAGCCAGCTCGAACTCCACAGCTGATTTGAGGCTGTTTAACGAAAAATCGTTCCTATGTCGTACTTTGTGGCTAAGTAAGAGATGAGACGGTACTTTGCGGAACTAAGGAGCTTTTTAACAGGCACATGGTACTCTCAGGAACCTTGTAGCTGATTAGCCTGATGTATATATGATTCACGATGGAACTTGAAGGCTTCTTAAGAAAGCGTACCGAACTTGGTGGAACTTTATAGCTTTTTTTAATGGCTGACATTGGTACAATGTGGCTCTTGTCAAATTGTCAAAGACTGACGCCGTCAATCGTCTCATTGTTGCTGTACAAGTTAGATAAGTTAATTGAAGAAATTATTTTGAGTGAAGTGATTGTGATTGTACAGTAAATTGTGTGAAATTTAGTGTAATTCATGAATGTTTCAGGATTCAAGCTTAAATACATGTACTTAAACAAAACAAATCTTGTTGTCAATCGATAATTATTTCATCGATGAAGCTTGCTTGAAAATAAAACACAAAGAGAAATAATCCTCGGCACCGTGGCACAAGGAAGCTGCTTAGGCGCTATTTAGACGGACCACCTGGAACTTTGATGCTGTTTATCTACTGCAAAAGGCGAATTCAAGCAGCGATCTTAAGCTTACCAAAATTGGCTGCTTAACAAGGTGGAATGTACGATGAGGTGTAGTTATAGCGGTTTTGGCGATCCCCCCCCTAGGCTCCGATTTTGACAGATGGTTTTCCGCTTGTATATGTATTGATGGATTTTTTACGTTTTGCATGGTCAATATTTGGTGGAGATCAATTTGGGTGAATATTTTAGTTTATTAGAACACTGCCCGTGATTTAAAATGGAAATTTTCCTTCGAAAACTTGAAGCGTTCGCCAAACGCGGAAAACTAACTGTCAGTTTTCTTCGTCGATTCTTCTTCCACCTAGCTGTCAAAACGGGCTTATAACTTGACCTGATATCTTTACGGTCCTTGCTGCTTAAGCAATTTTGGCTATTTGGGAATGGTCGATGGTGTTGATGCCGACGTATCTAACCACACGACCAATCTCATAGATTTTTGCTCGGAAAGTTAGAAGGCTATATAGATCATGATTAGATGAAACTTGTCGGAACACATTGCAAGAAAAGAACAGCAATATAATGATGAGTTGTAATACGCCATCTATTGAGCAAACCAATGAGCTTTCGTTTTTTTCTATGGATATTTGATTTTCCTGTCGTTTAAGCTTAATCTGTGACAGTTTGAAACCGCACGCGTCTGAATCAAACAATTTTGATTTTTCCGCATGCACGCCCGCACGCCTGAAGTAGCGATTACCGCTAACTTAACGTCATCTCTTGATAGTATACTTAGTGATAGTTCATAATAATACAGGATAGTTGTTGATAGTTTTGTTCGGATTTTATAATTCTTTCAATATTGTTTAAAATTGAAATAAACAGTCAGAATTATATCAAACAATTCATTCATTGGCTAAAACCTATGACGTAATAAAAAATTACATGAAAATTAATGTAATTTTTTGGCTGGAAACTAGTTTTTTTTTTAATTTTTATAGAGACCTTGAGCCGATTGGCCTCATTCGCCTCTTTGCTGGAAACTAGTGATGGGTAAAGAACATTTTTTACAAAGTCGGATCGATCCGATGGAAAAACCTTGAACTCATCGACTCCAAGTCCGGATCAATCAGGATCAGTCCGGATCAATCCGGAACAGTCTGGACCAGTCCGGATGGGTCTGGAAGCATCCGAATGAGTCTGGTCGAGTCCGGGCGAGTAGTTTCGGTTGGCGGTTCAAAAAACAGTAAGGCTATATTAATTTTGACTGAATTTTTGGGAAGCTTCCCGTATGCTGTACAAGGAAACAGGTTTTTTAATCTGACGGAAGGTTAAATCTGAGGAAAAAAATATTGGAAGAAAGAAAATTGTTGTACTGTATCGCACATATTCGATGCCTTACTTGAAAGTCAATGAACTCATCAAGAATTGTATAACGGATAATGGACAGTCCTCTTGGGAATTAGCAATTGCAACGTCAACCTAAACTACTCGTCCGTACTCTACCGGACTCGTTCAGACTCTGCCGGACTGATCCGGACTGCTCCAGAATGATCCAGACTGGACCGGACTGATCCGGATTGATCCGGATTGATGCGAACTGATCCGGAGTCGAATCCGGTTATGATCCGGAGTCGAATCCGATTATGATCCATATTTCATATTCAGGAGTCATCTTTTGCGCACCGGAGTCCGAGTTGATCCATGTCTCCGCTTCGGATTATCCATCACTACTGGAAACCGTTCGGAGTCGTTCGGAGTCGTCCGAACTTGGTTGGAAATGAAAAAACGTCCGAAAAAACGCAACGAAATGAAATGCCAGATCATAAGCGTGATTGGCCACGTCGTCTCGACTACAGGACTAGGTGTTTGCTGCTTGGAATCCCACCCCTCGCCGAACGTGTTGAGCACGCCAGACTGACATTTATCACGGGAATCTAAAACAAAACCATCGACTGTCTCGAGGATTCACCTCTATGTTCCTGCCAAAATACTCCGTCGTCGGCCAATGATGGCAATCGCTGAAACCCGAACAACCTATGGCTCTCGCGACCCCCTTCTTTGTATATGCCGTCTACTAAATTCAGCAGACGATCTCTATGAGACTGGAATGACGATAGCAGAACTGACTTCACGTTTAAGTGTTCGACAATAACAATATATAAATGTTCTGTTCGTTATCTAATATATATTGTAAACAAAATTTTACTCGAGACGGTTCTATAGTCTATCGATTAATAAACACTAAACTAAGCACATTGCAATAGACAGATCCTTTTGACTTCGAACGACTCCGATTCCGGTTGATCCGAACGGACTCCGATCGAATCTAGACGACTCCGAATGACTGTGACTTCGGTCGACTCCGGGCGATTCCGGACTACTTCCAACGACTCCGGGCGTCTCAGGACGACTCCGGAAGATTTCGACTAACTCCGGGAGACTCCGGACGACTAAGATCGACTGCGACTCCGGACGGACCTAGTGTTTTGGATTTTGTCGGAATTGGAATCGGACTAACAATAGTCGAGTCTGATCGTAGTCGTGGGTACGCTCCAAAGAGCACATCACTAGTTGGCATCTCAATAGATGGATCGTCTTCAGTAAACGACTGAAAAAGATCCAACCAGTGAGGTTACACTATAAATTGCGTTCTTCTTTGCATGTCATTTATTTCTTATTATTTAGTTGCAATTTTCTTATCGCGCCTCTTCTTAGTTAATTTGATGAAATTTGAGGTAAAATGTACAGGCGGTCCCCGAGATACACGGTACCTCTTATACACGGATTCGGAGATACGCGGTTTTCGGAATTTGACAATTCTTTGGGTAAATTGTACTGATTTGACACAACAATTCTTGTGGGTTCTTGTTACAGGATATGAAAAGGCGTTTCTTCAATCTGAAATCATATCTGACACCAAATCTGGATGGGTTCAACCTATGCCCAGTAAGCTGTACCAGCTGTGCTAATATAAAGCATGCATTTATTATCTAGCATTTTTTAAACTTTTTAGATGCGACGACCATTTTCGGTCAAAGCCTTCCTGTACCACTAATAGGCTTGGCTATCAGTAACTTATTAAATGCCCATAGCAGGATAATCATCCCAGCGTATGGGGGCACGATCCATTCGAGGCTTTTACCCATGCCGATGTTATTGAGTGCTACGAGTTGACGATTGTATCACGAGATTGACTAATTATTTGAATTTCACTTACTATTTAAAACAAATAGTTTTTTTTCACACAAATCGTTTACAAGATCACGGCACTCAAACGGTTGTCGAATGGAACAGAATGCTTCAAATCGAATGGCCAAATATTGGAATCATGCCGAGTGCCAAGATCAAGTGGACATCGAGAGGACAAGAGAGAGGACAAGAGTGGCATAAAAAATAAATACATTTTATTTTTCGTTGTTCATACTCGCATATTATAATACATCTTTTCCAACCCGTTCTGCCATATGAGTACAGATTTAAATTTTATAATAGTTATTTGTCTAGTTAAGACAAGCTAAATTATAACAAAAAGTATAATAGATGTTACAAATTGCACCATAATACCAAATGCAACACCATTTTTGGTTTCGCTTATCACGATTTTTATAAACGATACGCGACGAAGTGCGATGTACAGGTTGTGCGGGCTAAATTTGACACCTGGCCTTTGGGTTTATATCTCAGGGTTGAGTTGACGTATCGAAATGATTGATATGTCATTCGATTGCTAAAAGTTGTGCTAACAAGTGTAAAAAATGTCTAGCTCCGTAAATATGTGGAACCTGTCCGAATTGTACAAGCGCGTAACGTGTGTTATGATGATTCGTGCCGGCCATACGAATGCCGAATTTCGGAAGGCGGCGATGTGTTCGCTGAACACCGTAAAAACAATACGCGTACAGCTCGAGGAGTGTGGTGAAGACGTGGATAGTGTTATTGGATTCTGCACCATGCCATACGGCCGTAAAAACACGCCAATGGCTCACTGCCAAATTCGACCGATACACCAGCACCGACGTTTGGCCACCCAGCTCCCCTGACCTTGATACTATGGATTACTTTGTGTGGGGCACAGTTGAGCGGGACACCAACAGGGCGTCCTGCAATACCAAAGCGGAGCTGGTGGCCAGAATAAAGGCCGAGTTTGCGGCCATCCCCAGAGACATGGTTGTCCGGGCTTGCGCGCGGTTCCGTAAGCGGGCGCAGGCGGCCATCGACTCGGAGGGGCGGTACTTCGAATAAAAAATGCGGCAAACATGGTAAGCTAAACTTTGTAGAATTTTTTTTTTAATTTTTAACATAAATTTGATAAAAAATCCTTTCCTATTCCCTCAGAAACTGTCAAATTTATCTCGAGCACCCTGTATATTCCTGTGAGCATGGGAGAGTGCACAGGCAACACATACTGTGTGCGAGAAAGAGTGAACAGTTATCTTGCATGCAGCAAGCAACAGCCGGACAAAGCAGGT
>KB665877.1:231275-281831 GCA_000349065.1 Anopheles quadriannulatus
GTCAATTTGCTCTGAAGCACTTCACCTCCTAATATCCATACACCTTGGGCTCATACAACAACACGTCAAAATCGCTCGCGCTATTTTCAAGAAAAAATTTACTAATTTTCGGGGTCGCAGATGGTCGCACCTAATTTTAACGACAAAATGTAGGAAAAATGTTTATCTTTCCTATACGACTCACGAGTGAAATCGAGTCGAATAATTAAAAAATCACTCTCCAAAATGAAAATATCCAAAAATTCAGCAGTGATGTTTGGTTTTCAATCAATTATGAACTTTAAAAACAAGTTTTTGCAAAATATTCAGACATAACATCAAAGTACGACAAAAAACCTTTCCAACGACACATTGGTTATCAAAATCTAACCATCATGTACTAAAATATTATGGTTTATGTTCGATCGAAAAAAAAGCTCAAATTTAAGACAAAAAACACAAAGTTTGTACTTTGATGGCCTACAGCTCGGGAAGTTTAAAAGAAAAACGTAAAATATTTTGGTTTCAACTAAGTTTAAGTATCTATTTTCAGAAAATGTGTATGGTGAAAACCTGCGACAAAGATGGTTTTTCGATTTTTATACAGGCGTTTGCCCAATGTGCACTGGTGAAGTGAGCTTGGCTGTATGAAAAATGTATGAAAAATAAATAAATAAATAAATAAATTGTTACCATAGCAGGATAGTCAGTCCTACGTATGGGGGCACGGTCTATTCGGGACTTGAACCCATGACGGGCATGTTGTTACGTCGTACGAGTTGACGACTGTACCACCAGACCGACCCAATTTTTTTAATTGCTTGTTCAAAATGAGTGGAGATCTAAATGTGTGACATCGACATTATTACAAAGATTCTAGATCCAGATCCAGATCACACTAGTCATATATGTAATGACTATGCTTGACTATGCTTGTCCGATGCTTGACGAATATGATAGGAACGTCAAATCAACTTCTATCACATATTGTATGCGGACGATATTAGACTTTTTCTTCCTGTGAGTTGTTTTGGTGATTGTCTTGTCCTGCAAGCATCGATCGACTCTTTTTCCGACTGGTGTCTGAACAACGACCTACAAATTTCTATTGATAAATGTTCGTCCATATCGTTTCACCGTTCTAATTGTCCAATAGCGTTCAACTACTGCATCTCCGGTACAAAATTACAACGACACAGTGCAGTAAAAGACTTAGGAGTTACTCTTGACCGTAAACTTGACTTTCATGTGCACCATAACGAAATTGTTGACAGAACGAATAAAATGCTAGGATTTATATGCATGCAGTCGAGAGATTTCTCCGACTCACATTGTCTGGTCGCACTCTACAAATTAGTAGTCAGATCCATCTTAGAATACTCCTCAGTAGTTTGGTGCCCATCGTCGTCGTTATGGTCCAATAAGATTGAGTCAGTACAGAAAAAAATCACCCGTTTGGTCCTACGGTTCACACCCTGGCGTAACGTGGCAGCGAGACCTAGTTATCATGCCTGGTGTTTAATTTTTGGACTCGAGTCTCTCGCTACATGTCGCGAAACGGCGCAAATTATGAAGAAAATCATCCTAGGAAAGATAGATTCACCGGACCTTTTAGCTAGAGTTGATTTCCACGTACCTGCTTGTAATTTAAGAAGCTATAGGCTACTAAGAGTTGACCAAACTAGACGTGCATATAGCGATAATGAACCTTTGACTATCAGGTTTAATGGCTATCAGATTTAATGCACACTATGACTCTTTTGACTGGAATTCCCTGTGGTAACCTGTATTTCTTGCATACTCTTTGTTATTTATTTTGTGCTGATGTTACATTGTACCGTCATGCTTTATGTTATTTATTGCTATCCTAGGCAACTTATGTACTTTATAAGATCAGTGATAAGGCCAATGATGGCCAATCACTTAAGCAATACAAATAAACAAATAAACAAATCATAAAATTAAAAAAAAAACATTCACCGTGTTACCATGTAACCTACTTTTTATACATCATTACAAACAATGATGTTGTTTGATACTTCAATATACATGCATCACATACGCACAAACTCAGATGTAGATTGTTTCATATTCGGTCCAGATAGTTGAATAACATAATTCCGATTGAACATGTTAATGTTCTCGATAACTTATCGATATACAGGGGTTTCCAAGTCACTTTCGAATGTAAACATTGTTATTCATCGTATGCGAAAGCTGTTCCACGTGGATCTCACATTTCATATCCATTATAATAACTTTTAATTTCTATAGCATGATTTTCAACACGACTCAAGCTGGATTGTTTCTGACACTTCTTTGTTATGTGTTGTAAATCATGTGTTGCAACTAAAATTTTATTTTGAAACAAATAAACCAATTGACAGCTGTTGAAAAACATCTTGGATGCGGTGAAGACAAATGTTTACATTCGAAACTGACTTGGAAAACCCTGTAAAACATAAAAACCTGCATAAAAAGGTAAACTTATGAGTCTGGAATAATTTGTATCATCTTACTCTTAAATACATGAATATTTGAATATTTGAGGTATTCTTATCAATCACAAAAATTGTCTGGAGTATTCGTACTACATGTCTTCTCTTAAAACTTACTTTACCAGAATAAGTTTACTATAGTCATTTTCTGTGGGCATCGATCGATTTGGCAGGTTTTCCCATGTACATGTACACCGCTGCTAAGTACAGCTACACAATTGTTTGCAGACTTACGGCGCTACATCTTAACCAATAAAACAACAAAGCTTAATTACGCTGCACTAGTGTTGTTTAGAACAGCGTGAATACACAGCCTAAGCGGTTACCAAATGCCACCCCCCCCCGGCCCCCTCCCTCTTCGTGCGGGGTGTACATTCTTGCCAAAAATGATCCTCACCATCCTAAGTTAATATTAAACCCATAAAATCAAGTTAATCTTCCGGAGCCAAAGCATCTTTAATTAAATTTAATTGACCGTTATTTTTTATGTCCATGCTACAGATTCCGTACTTTTTTATCGCGCCTCTATAGCGTGAAGTAACCATAACCACCGATACCACTTCTTACCCAAGCTGCGTTGTCGTCATCGCTGTGCAATCAGCGCATCGCTCGAAAGAGAGGATTGAAAATGGGGAAAAGTTTCTTACACAAGCGAAAGTTTGTTCGTCGGTTCAACGATGGCCGTTTGGTCGAAGCTTGCGAAGAAGGGTCAGATAAAAAAACGCGAAAGCAAAATTTCACCCCTGAAGGCAAAAAAAAAACCAACACGTGTCCCAGGACTTGCAGAAAGAAAAACATGCGAATATAAAGGAGTAAACGGAAACAAAAATAATAACAAATAGGTAAAGGTTGAGAAGTTTTCGTCTATCTGCTATTAAAAAGCATAATGATCACTATCAATCAACAGATCCTCGTAAAGCCGAAAGTACCAAGTAGGTGGAAGTAGAAGGCCACACTGTCGTCTTGAAGCAAGGACCGAGAAAATCAAAGACAAAACTAAGTGTTAAACCTCAGTGTCACTGTTAGGTAGGTTTGTGGGTGGTGCACAGAACGGGATCCGTTCCGGATGTGGCGCCACGTTTGACTTACGAACAAGGCTATTTTTTGCTACGCTTGCGACTACGGAACATTTTTTCGACATTTTGAAGTGGTGTTCCGTGGCAACACTCCCCGAAGTTCGATACATTGCGAGAAAAATCCCTTGTTCTTTGCGTCAGACATAAGATTTGTACAGGAGCGACGCCAAGCGGTATATTTCTCAAGAAATCGAACATTATTTATTCTTGGGTTATGAGCAAAAGCAAACGGAAACGAGTTGAACGGTGAAGCGGAGATGCCGGAAATCGACATAAAATGAGAAATTGCCATGGAGGTAACAGGAAAGATGCTTCCAGTATAAGAGAGCTAGTGTAGACCCAAGGTCATATTTGTCGGTATCGATTTAAATCGACATGAAAGCATGGAATGTTTTTTTAAAGTTTTTAATTTGTCGTTCGCTCAGCAATTGTATTGTGTAATTTTCAATTGGTTGTGCATGATCGTAAGACTGGTATGCTGGTTTTTGTTTCGGCAAAAACGGTTTTAAAATAAATCTTCCAAAATTCATCGATAATAAATTATGATGTTCTATTTAAAAGCAAAAAGTGTTCGTAAAGTTAATGCACTCCATTTTATTTAATTTACAGGATTGTTCGAGTATTCGATAGCAACAACTGATTTTGATGTGAATCATCATTACGAAAGTCAATATTTTCAGTTCAACAAAGCATAATAACTCCTAACGCTTTTGATACTCCATAAATTGGTACGAGCTATAGACAAACTCTGACAACTTGTTTCTTGCATGAGAAGTTTCTGCTTAAGAAAACAAACACAAAGTATTGTTTTCTCTATTGTACGGCATTCTTCTCAAACAACGCATTTTTGTGTGAACAAACTGCCCTTCGTTACCACGCAGCGCTCGATTATCCTAGTACAGGGTACGGTGTGCTTTTATGTTCCCAGAAATTAGTAAACCAAAAGGACTGAGAGCTAATCGGAACTTGTTTATCACATCGAAGAGCGACGAGAGAATAATAGAGAAAATGGAGAAAGCGATGATGTTGTTTCATCCATCGCCACAGAACGATTACTAAAATTTAATTAAAACTACCACTGCCGGCACTGCAGCTGCACTCGCTGCCGTGGCTGGGTGTGATGCATCCTACCCCGGCAGACGCTGCTGCACTGCTAGGGCTTAATCCAAAAGCAGAACACAGCATGTAAACGGTGTTTGCTTCTTGATTCGTCCGCACTCAGCCGAATGCAAGTGGAGTCGGTCGGCCGGAATGAAGTGTAGCAAAGCACCGGGCCCTCTTTCAGGACGCGCCACTAAGACACCAGCGGGAAATGTAGTGTTTTTCGCTGCTCAACAAACCGGAAGTGATTTATAATCCTGCTCAGCCAAGCGTTAATCCAATTCATTTTCAATAACTAACAACCGACCAACTACACACCGAAAGAGACACAGGTGAGGGTAAACGAGGGTGGGCGACGTCTGAAGACAAACACCCTGCACAATGAAGTGCAGCAACAAGTGCATACGGCTGATGGTTCCGTAGAGATAGCGGTGTTGTACTAGCTTCACATGCAGGAAATCGTGTATGTGTGTGTGTTTGTGTGTAAACACAATACCGACACCAGAACTGGTGTGCCTGATGGGAGGGATAATGAAACAACAAACTACCCCGACAGCTCGAGGTCGATCGAAAGACCTACCCCAAAGGATCGACAGAACATAGCACAGGAGGGTTACGTTATGGTCAATGGCGCACAGAGAGCTAACTTGAGCGCGAAGCAGTGTTAACGATAATTAAATCTATTACTCACTTCATCCATCGGTTTTGGGACTCTGGGGCTTAGATCCTGCTGGCCAGGTGCGTTTGTTTTAAAGTAGAAAACTGAGTCCTCAAAGTGTAACAACAGCAACCGACAACTTATTCGGAATTCACAAGAGTTGTTCTAAAATTCGTTATAAATCCTCATTCTCATCACACTGCTTTTGTGTCCTCAGAAGGAAACACCTGTTGGTATCTGCCAAAGCAGTGGTTTTTTAATTGCATCCGATGCATAGTTATTGCACAACATGTCAATAATATGTTGTACATCACGCTGGAAGTATGCCCAAAACAACTGTCTTACCATAATGGCAACGCTATTCATGCCATTTGAAACATCTCTTCACATAGTAAGCAATAGAGCACAGGCTGGCGGTAATAACTCAAATGACTATTCATGGGCAAAACAAAGAAGAACAGTACACTTTTGACGGACATGTACAGCGTTCCGGTCGCACGTGACTTGCCGACGACACATGTTCTTACACCCTGTTAGCGGTCGTGGTAGAGGAGTGTGTGCACAAGTGCATTGACAAGTGCACAGTGCAGGTCAGTACGGCACGGGAGCGGGTGGATAATAGCTTCATTTAATTAAAGTTAACAAGTACAATTTATTGCTCATCATCGGAATAGTTCTAATTATGTTTAAATGGGCTTTATATGAAAGTAGGCATGCCGAAGTGTGCACTAGTGCGAGTGTGTGCATGTGTGAGAGAGAGGAAGATTTCTAACTATGCAATGCTTCATGATCACCGCTCAACCACCGTGGACGACTATAGCAGTCGGAGGAGATCGGGTGAAACTGGTTACTGAAAATTACAATCGCTTTTGAGGCAATATGTGAGAGTTTGCTGAGCATTGTGGGCGGCAAGACGTGCTATGAAAATGGTAAGGGATTGCAGCGGTGCAGTGCATAACGCTAGCGAACTGGAAGGAAAACGAAGCGGAGAGTTGTACGGTCGACCACTGGGGGCCGTTTAGAATGGAAATTATCCATCCTGTTACCACCACCACAGAGCTGTCCATTGGGACTTTTGAAGAGGGCTGGGGTTGGGAGGCCATCCCCAATCTAGAGACAGGTACATGATTATAAGTACGGCGTTCGATGGCGCACTGGACAGGATCTAGAGTGCAATTGTACCGCAATGGCATGTGGGGCATGTAAGCAGGTTATTTATTGGAGGCGTTGGCAATTTCCGACTAATGCAAAGACTGGTTTTGGTTTTGTGCGCTCCATCAGCCCCGCTCCGGAACGCTGTCGCAATACCTGTACTATGCAGGAGCTATGCTCACATTGTTGTCATAAGCGTAGCCTGTACTTTGTCCTTCCTACAGCGAAGCACTATGTTGCAGTCTGTGAGGAACAAATGGACGCAGTTTGGTAGAGCTTGTTCAGAAGCCTGTAGCTAGTACGAAACCAACCCACGTCAAAATGGCACAGGAGCAATAGAAGGGCGGTACCCATTTGCACATTAATTAAATGTGCCAAAATTGCAACTATAATAGTTTTAACGGCGATGATGATGATGATGATGATGATGGCGATCGAATATTCGCTCTAGGTGTTGATTTAGGATCAATTGCAATCAAACACTTACTACACTTTTAATGAAAAATTTTAAAGTTAACGACTGTTTAAAAGCTATGAAACAATGAAGCAGCAAGCAGAATATCTTAGTTTATATCGAAATTCCATGGTTATAAAATAGATTTATTATAGAGTCCCGTGGTACAGTCGTCAATTACAACGATTCGATTACATGCCCGTCATGGGGTCATGGGTTCAAGCCCAGAATGGATCGTCCCCCTGTAGCAAGGATTGACTATCCGGCTGCGTGGCAATGAAATAAGTCTCGAAAGCCTATATAGGCCGGCATGTCCGCGTAGGACGTTACGCCAAATAGAAGAAGTTATTATAGAGTCGTAAAATGTTATCTGTACCCAATTTAATGTATATAAATGAAATTAATAATTGTATAACGATAGACCTTTAAACACCTTTCGTATCGTTGAAAGAGATTGTTTTTATTTTGAAATACTATGCTTCAGGGTGAACCGGCGAATAATTGAATGAAACGCTGGAGTTGTCTTGGTGAATGGTTGAAAAATCATTTTATTTCACTGTGTTGCACAGTGTGTATGTGAGTGAAGGATGCTGTGATATACTTTCACCAGCCATTAACAAAATATTCTTATCATCACTTATGCAAAGTAAATGATGAAATAGATTTGTTTGTAGAATAGAATGTTGTAGAGTATTTCATTTGTTTGAAGAGTTTTTTTTTTTATTATTAAAATTATTTCCAAGCACTATGAAAATGAAGAGAAAACATCAAAACAACATAAAATCCAGCGCCTGTGCGTCATCAGCAGCTTGTACCTTGGCACCATGGTAACGATGTTGTTTAGAAGGGAACGATGGCAGATAACTCGTAAGTCAAGCAAATGAAATGAATAAGAAAACACTGGAATATCTTTCATTTGCCATCATTGCCACATTTTCGTTTACTTTCCATGCAGTATACCGTACACCCTTAGGCATTAGCTATTTTGTATGTTTACTAGCTTATGCGTACGCGTATGTGTTTGTGTGTATGTATAAAAGACGTGCAAAAGATCCCTTATCCTGGTTTCGTGCACGTGCACTTATAATTCCTTCTGGCAAGTCGTATGTGATTCAGATCACGACAATCGAGAACGAAATGGATCCTCCCCTATTGTTTTACACCCGGCAGTCTTGGTAGGGGCGGCTGTTGGGCTGGCGGTGCTCACAAGCAAATGCCGGTTTGGAATATGTGTTTGTGTGGCTCATGAGTTCGAATGCAGCCGGGTTCAATCTGAGTTCTTTTGCAGCTATCGAGCGTGGTGCCGTTATACGTGCTTAGACACGAGGGTGAAGGGTAGAGCGAAAGAAAGAAAAAAAAACAATCCCAATCTCCCCGCCGAGGAAGGGTTAGCAGACAGCGTGGAAATCCCTTAAAGGAAACATGGCATTCATGGTGTGGGTTAGTGTACAGCGTGCCCCTAAAGCTGAAGAAAAGTTTTATGGCAAAACCGCAGAAAAGAAACTGGCGTCGGGACTAGTTTTTGGCTGCCAGTCTCTCCGGCACATACATGCATACATACAGCAACGCATCTCGGTGGCTTGTGTGTATTTGTTGAGATTGTTTGAGCAAAATGCAGGTCATAGCATTCGGGACACCGAGCTCCTTGTTTCAGACAACAAGCAATACGTATGCGGTCGGAGTCTTAGTTTAGTTGTGTTGTTGTTTTGCAGCTGTTATTGGCTTATTCGCGGTTTTTGCTTCTCGTTATAAAATCCGAGTGTTGTTTGCTTGTTCGCTTTGTGGGGTTCTGTGCTGCTACTGGTTTTTTCCCCACTCTTGCTATCCTTCTTTTGCATCGTTCTCTTTCAGACGGCTTTTAGCGACTTTGCGTCGTCATAAGAGAAAGGTACTGCATACGCGAATTCAATGCGACACGGTTCGTTAGACGATCGAGTATTAAATAGGAAATGAGCTAATGGTAGATAGCGAATAAAGGAAAGGGTAGAACATCTGAACAAAATCTTCACATCTTTGTGTTAGAAGGTATCTGATTGTGTGACATAATTCAATTACCACGGCGAAGCAAATTCGCCTCGAGTGTTGCGAAGCGACAATATCGGGTTGTTTTGTGGTAATTGTTGATGAAAGTTTGTGTTTGCAAAGTGGTTGCTTAAACACGCTAATTATTGTGAGAGGTTCCCAGACTGTTGGTTGTTTGCTATAATTACATGGGGATTCCAAGTCAGTTTCGAATGTAAAAAAATGTTACATGGTTTTCCAAGTCAGTTTCAGTTGTAAACATTATTATTCAGCGCGTGCACAATGATATTCCACCATGATCTGATATTTTATTTCCATGATACAAAGTTTTACAAGTCACTTTCTCATGTAAACATAGTTATTCACCGCTTCCAAGATGCTGTATTTACTTCACAATGAACTTTCAGTTTTTACACATGATTTTCAACTCATCACAACGAACTGTCAAAATCAATCCAGCTTGTGACGTGTTGAAAATCATGCTGTAGAAATTAAAAATTATTTTGATGGAAATGAAACGTCAGATCGATGTGGAATATCATCTTGCACGCGGTGAATACAGGGTTTTCCAAGTCACCATCGAAACAACTTGGATGTGGTGAATAATTATGTGCACATTACAGGGTTTTCCAAGTCAGTTTCGAATATAAATATTGTTCTTCACCGCATCCAAGATGTTTTCCAACAGTCATCAAATGGTTTATTTGTTTCAACATGAAATTTTAGTTTCAACACTTGATTTTCAACACATAACAAAGAACTGTCAAACTCAATCCAGCTTGAGTCGTGTTGAAAATCATGCTGTAGAAATTAAAAATTATTGTGATAGAAATGAAATGTCAGATCGATGTGGAACAACAATGTTTACATTTGAAACTGACGTAGAAAATCCTGTAATAATGTTTATATTCAAAAATGATTTGAAACCCTGTAATAATTTTTAATTTCTTCAGCATGATTATCAACACTTTAACGGATTGATTTTATCGTGTTTTCCCCGGGGTTTTGAATGCGATCCGATCACCCGTTGGTGAAGCTGAAGGGTTGAAAAACATGCTGAAGAAATTAAAAATTATTATGATGAAAATGAAACATCAGTTTGATGTGTAATACCTTCTAGTACGCGGAGAAAAACAATGTTTATTGAAAAACAAAAAAAAATCGAAAATGACTTAGAAAACCCTGCAATGCCTCCAGTTGTTGAATTTGTTGAAGTATTGAGTATATGCGTTAGTTAGTTGTTTTATTTGAACTACCTATTTGAAAATGAATTTTACCCAATATTCCATTATTAAAAATATTGTATACCCGCTTTTATGACCCGCTTATCATTTTTCAAATTCATTCACTGTTCCAATTTACTAACTGCTTGTTTAAGTGAAATTTCATGCCCCATAAGCGTTTCAGATCACAATAGGATACGGATCATCATTTACGGACCATTCTCGCTACATTAAAAGTCAGCAAACAGTTTGTCTTTTGCAGTTCGAAATAAAAGTTTTACTCTCATTGAATCGTGCCCTGCCAACCACTACCAAACACGCCACATCGTGTGATGTGGATAGTCCCTTTTGCTAAAGAAAACTTCCAAATTAGTTCACACACTTCAAACGACTTACCCCGGTGTGGAATGGGAATTTAAAACAACACTTTGCAGAGCACCGTGTAAAGTCGCTCGGGCGGACGATTTTGTGGTGCCAGTGACATTAAACTGTTGTTGCGAGGAATCTCTCCTGATTTGGGATGTTTTTGTGTCGCCAAAATAAGGATATGAGGAATACATTTTTTGTTCGATCAATTGGCCTTACATTGCCTTGGCAGCGGTGTAACATAACACAACAGTACGAACGAATGAACAAACAAACAAAGCGTATTATGTACTGATACGAAAACACAGATACGAAAAAAAGCCCTAATCAAAACAAAACAGCAAACAACAAACAAACATCCTCGAAACACGAGGCAACCTATGTGCCCACGAAAGCTACGCAGCACTTATCTAGCTGGTTGGATTGGCGGGAAATGGAACCTAATCAAATTTATAACGTGCTCCCAAACTTTGGGCACGTAAGCTATTTGAACTTTAAATTAATTTTCTGAACTTTGCTTCTTGGCCTTCCAAGTCATTGTCGCGTGTGTTTCGTGCCATTCGTCGGAGGTATTATTTTCGTTTTATTCTTCACCATACTATGGCTGACGATACTCGAGCAGAAAGGACACGACAGAAAGAAGCAACATCGAGTAGAAACAAAAAAAAAGACGTGGGTTCATGCAGAAAGGAAAAGGTGTCTGTTGTTGTTTTTTTAACTGCCGCTTGGTGACTTTTATCAGACTTTTATTTTTTGGGTTTCTTTCAAAACAAAAATGTAAAAAGGTACAAGAGAAAGCCCGGGAAAGATGCGCCTAAACCAATGCACTACAAATATAGAAAGCAGTCCGCCGAAAGTATCATGCCAAAGTCATTTGGAGAAAGTTTTTGCTTTTGTTTTGACGCATTTCTTCTGCTGCCTTAGTGCCATCTCTCCGTCCGTCTGGCAGGGGGAGCAAGCTTCCCCCGAGGCTAGGTTGTTTGACGATTTGAAGTAGCTTTGAGGTAGGATGGCAAGTGTCCCAAAGTGACTTGTAGTTGATTTGAATGAAGAGTTTTGCAGTTGTTTCGCTGACTGTTGAAGCAGAAAATAAATCCTACACAAAGTTGTGGTGTCCAAACAGGGTCATTGAAGGGAGAAGTTTCAATTGCGGTGGGAATTGGTGCAAAGCGGGCTCTTTCAATGAGAATAAGAGCTTTACGTGAACTAGTGTACATTTATCTATTCAATGTTAAGTGTACATTTATCTGTTGTGTACATTTTTCATTACAGTTTCTCTCTCTATGGTCAATTGTATATCTGTTAAAGTTGTATAAGAGAGATTATACTCATATACTCATATAATCTCACAAAGGAATACAAAATTGATTGATCATTGAATTGATCAATTTCAATTTTCGTGTATTGTTGCCTTTTATTGTTATTTATTAAAGCAAGGTTAACAAGATTTTTTGATTCCAAGGAATGTGTTAAGAGAAATTCATTCCATTCCGCTCCTGGGACTAATCCAGAAACCATGGTGATATCCAGAAACCTGGATATTAACAGACCTCATTCTGGTGCAATCCTGGTGCAGCTGATTCCAATCCCATATAGATACTAGAATTAGTCAGTGGCGGATCAAGGGTATCGGGGGCCTTAGGCGGAAAGACGAGTTGAGGCTTCCTGTAAATGGTAAATGTTGTTGGAGAGGGGGGGGGGGGGGGGGGGTGGTAGCGGCACTAAACTTGAAATGCCGTCGGGGCCCCCTGCGATTAACAGTCACAGGCTCTAAAATTTTTGCTGACGGGGGGAGGGGAGGTGAAAATGATTCGCCAGCCTCGGGGCCCCATCGGCCATCCTTCCGGGGGCCCTTGTCGCTAGTACTACCCTTGTCGCTAGTCCATATAGCATACTATAGAATGGCGTCCTACTGGGGCGGGGCCCCAGGCGACCACATAGTCCGCCTACCGTTAGATCCGACACTGGAATTAATCATGAACCTGACCCTGGAACTGATCCTAACCCCTTACCCGTCCTTTAACTCAGTGGTCTCCAAGCTGTGATCCGTGGCGTTAACAGAAGTATTCCACAGTGAAGTGATCCTGACACCATACCTGGTCTGGAATATATTTGTCCCTAAATCGGTACTGACATTGGTCAAAAAACCGTACCGGCCCTGGCATTGATCCCGAACCAACACCAGAATTTACACTGCACTCATAACGGTCCTGGAACTGATCCTGATCCCATACAGATCCTGCAACATGTACCTTCCAATACTGGAACTGATCCCAAACCCATACTGGTCCTTGCACTGATTAAGATTCCATGCTGCGGGACTCACTCATGGAACTATCCAGTTATTATAGAAATGATGGCGCGACGTTTACATACATCTGGATCTACCTATCTTCTGACATTGATGCTTGCTGGACAGTTCTTCGCCCACTTATTGAAAAATTTTAGTTACACGTCGTTGATGTCATTCTTTAGCTATGCTTACAGGGCTTTGAGTTATATAATGATCATACATCGGTTACCACAGTCTGATGACTGCTCCACTGTATACTTGCAAAATTCCATGATGGTTTGCAACACTCCATTTTATGATAGCAAACCTCCACATAATGCTTGCACAATTCCACTACCCGGTTGAAACATTCCCTTAACCCAGTGATCGACAAAGTGGGGTTCTTTGATATCGAGATGGTGGCTCATATGTTTCATAGAAATTTCAATCATTTTTGTCCTGGTTTAACAATTTTTCAGTTCTCGTGGAACTCTACTTACATTATTGTAGACTATGGCTCCTTCGGTCGTAAAGTTTGCCGACCGTTGCCTTAACCGATTGAACTATTACCGATTATATGACTTCCTGTAAAATGAAGACCCTCGGCCTCAGCACAATTTTTCGATCGAAAAAATTCGATAGGCGCTCACGTAAAACTGACAGTATAACTATTTCTTTCATACTCCTACATGAAGTCGATTCCCATCGAGTTTAGTACCTTACAAACAAAACGCGGGTTATTTTTAACATGGTGTGCGTGAACTCGCAAAAACACCCAAAAGGAAGACTTTATCTGGGTGTTTCAAAAGAAGGGGGCGCGCCTACTTCCGAACAATTCTATATCTTGCTGAAAGAATCTATGATGTGCCTGAACAAAACTACAACTCACTGAACATTTTTATATAATACTCGAAAACCCTGTAAATTACCCAGATTTTATGACCTTCATGTTTTTCCAATAAGAATATTTGAAATTTGCCTTGAATTATAGCGTTTTTTTATTATGCTAATGTGCTCTAATAACCCTTTTTTTAATATCCTTTAATAATATTAAATATAAATATCCTCAGAACGCAATGTCACCTTTGTATTGAACTGTCATTTCTCACAAGCACAGATATACGGACAGCCGAATAAAAGCTCCACTGAAGTTTTTTCTACAAACCCGAACAATCCAGCCCGAGTGGTTAAACGGGTAAACATGCAGGGGTAAACTACAACTTCTTAAACTTAAGTATACAAGTAGGCTATATTTTCATTAAAGCTCTCTTTAATTCAAACGCAATAGTTCTTGCAGTTAACTTAAACTTTAAACTTTAAACTTAAACTTAAGTATACAAGTAGGCCATATTTTCATTAAAGCTCTCTTTAATTCAAACGCAATAGTTCTTGTAGTAAACACCTTTCATTCCAATATCCGAAATATGACAGAGTCCCTGAATTTCCAAGCTAAACACCCCCTTCCGACTGCATTGGCTTCCCAACCTTTGGATCAGAAGCAATTATCGGGAAGGACTGGTTAGTAGGCAAAGTGTCAATGATTCTGCCCAAAAGTGCGCTGTTTGTTTCTCCTCCGCTATGACCATACGACTCTTGCAGAGGGCCATTTCTTCGAGTGGCCTGCCGGGGAAGCTCGGCTCGTAACACACGCCTTTAATATTATAAACGTATATATTTGTATATAAAAACACGGAATACAAGAGATTTTTGACCAGCCAATTTTAAATTTATTCACTATTGTCGCACGTTCTGTGAAGCTGAAAAGGTGTTGTTGAGGTGAGATGAATGTGCATGAGCAATTTTTTCAAAATTTGCCCTGTTTTTTACATCAATACCTTAATACAATGCTTCATTTGTATTTCTTCTTCTTCTTGGCGTAACGTCCTACGCGGATGTTCTTTTGAAACTTATTCAGTACCACGTAGCCGAATAGTCAGTCCTAGCTACGGGAGGGACGATCCATATGAGATTTGAACCCACGACGGGCATGTTGTTAAGTCATACGAGTTGACGACTGTACCACGCCCCCCCATCTCCAATGTCATTTAAAATCCTTTTTCATGCTCCGTAGAAATACAGTAACACAATCATATTCAAACTGCTTATCTATCCCATGCGCTAGTCTGCATTGCCGCTTGTTAAATGTTTGCATCCTGGAAAGAGTCCCTTCCGGTGACACAATTTATAAATTTTGCTTTTACGACACAATCAATTTTTCTCCCATCACATCATTGCCAGCGACATCTTTTCGATTGACCCTCTTTTGATTTTCGTTTCCCCTCCAGCCACTTCCAGTGACAATTTGTTTTCCGTGCCTTCTTTTTATCTATTCCGTTCCGTTCCGTTCACGGGGAATCCGTCCGGGGAGCAACAAATCAACACTTGGCTCGACCGTCGTCCATCCGTACAACAGCCGTATTTCGCTCGATAGCGCCGGCGTCATGCTCGATTTGCTCGTTGAGAGTGTCCCGTAAAACAGCACTGCCCCACTGCCGGCTTTCACCGCCTAAAGCTTCCGGCGTCTGGAGGTTTCCGGTTCGATACGGTCCATGTTTGTAAGCGTTGTCTTCGACATCGTTGTCACGCGCTCACATTTGTTCGTCGAGCTATTGCTTTGCGCTTTGACGCACAGTCTGGATGGGATGGGGATGCATGTCACTAACGATGGAACCCGCACTGCAAAGGGAAAAAAGTCCTCCTTCCATCGCGTATAATAGGGAGCTTCCGTTTTGGGGCCGGATTCGGATGTTTGTATGTATTTTGTCTGGCGTTATATGGTATATTTTCTCGAGACAGGAAAGCCTCAAACTGTGTGAAGCTACCGTTCTTTTTCGCGCTGTATTCTACACAATCCTTAGACCTCACCCCAAATGCCTCAAAAATTAGCTGTCAAGTGCTGATGGCCTGTTCTTGCGATCAGCTCACCATACATCGTTCATCTCTCGCCTTGACTAACGATCAATTTAATTTGTTTCAAGTGTTTCCCTTGTCGTGCTTCATTTCCGGTTTTAATTAAAGGCATTCGACGTCGAAATACGATGCCGATAAAGCTGTACGTGACCGTGCCGAGTATTCAGGATGGCAACATTATTGGAGCTTTAATTGTTCAATTGCACACATCCGGACGAAATGACAGCCAGACATGGCTGAAGTATCGCTTTGATAAGACAACTCAATCGTATAATGTGACACGAAAGAATCTCATCTTGATACACAGGGAAGCGTTTATAAGAGCGCAACAAGATGAAAGAGCTCCTTGACAACGGGCTGTTTGTAGTATAAAAGAAATTTCTTCTCATACTGCAAAATTGACCCTTTTTTACCACTTGTCTGTTGACAAACGAACGCTCAAGAGTATCCCGAGAAGTCCAAGGAAGTGTAAAGACAGGTTCTTCAAGCGTAAGCAGGTCCTCGGTTCTGGTCGTCTGACGTTACCCGATTCGCGTCGACAGACTAGCCTCTATTCAGGGCTATGAGTACAGTAATAATGCGCCACTCTAAACCATTTATTTGCATCTAATCTTCATTCTTAATTCAGATCTTGCCAACTTTTGACAGCTATTTATCGTGACGGAGCGTTATGCTTCTCGACTCTTATACCTTATTTCATTTATCTTTCAATGTGCTCTTTTTTTCGTCCACACCCATGTTTGCTCTCCCGCGTTAGGTCTGACGAAAAAGAAACCTTTTTGCATTGAGATGTCAAAAGCTTTCCTGGCTGTAGTGCCTCCAGAGGGTTTACTACACCTTTTTTCCCCCATTGAAGCGAGTTCAAGGAAGGGCTATCTCTGGTATGGATGGTAATAATGAAAGTGACCCTTTTCTGAGGGCATTTAAATGAGAGGATCAGCTTCAACAACAAATCCTCATTTTGGGTTTGGAAAAAGACGAATTAGATGAAAAACGCTGATAGCAATAAGTTGTAAGAGAGAGATACTTGTAACGCTTTTGACCCACTTAATGTGTTTTAACATGTTTCATTTCACGTAGATGTGATGTAATTTTTTACATGCTTAGCAGCAAAATGTTGAATCGCTCAAATGCAATTTGTTTCCGTTCTATATCCAACCAGTCTAGCTCGGACTTGTGTGTTGGAAGTTGTAGTCCAAACTTTTCAGCGGCATCAAATCGCTTCTAGGTTCGACCTTTTTTATTATTGCCAAAAGAAAACAGGAATATGGTTAAATGTCATCATTATATCCTTTGCGGTTTTCCTCTCTATTTCTCTGTTGGGTGACCCTACCGATGGCCCATTTGACTTGGTCATTTGGGGGTGGAGGATGGGATGGTTGTTGGCTCTGTGGTGATGGAAATTTCATGTCATTGCCCAAGGGCCAACCTTTTTCGGTTGAAGCGTGAGTGATAGCGGAAAAGTGTTGACAGACTGGGGGAAATCCAAAAAAAAGCGAGAAAACTTCATGCATAGATGGATCTGGTGGTGACTACCTATTTTATCCACTCGTTTTTGCACTACATGCTATGTACTGCTGGAACAACAACAATAAAAGCAGATACAAGTTGGTAGCTTGTCACACAAAAATAGAAAAAGAAAAACCCAAATTAACTGGCTGTAACCACGGTTATGTGAAACAGAAAGCAAGGGAAAGTATATCTGTATATGTAAGAGAAAGAATGAGTATGGAGTAAGGGTAGGAGAAACATACCATACAAATTCAAATGCAGTTTATCTCCACAAAATAGCCGTAAACTACATAAGCTTGGTATGGTCGGATGATGTAAATAACGATGAGAGTTTTAACAGCTTGGCCAAATCTGAGCCATAGTGGTCCCAAAAACAAAAGGAAAGGACAAAATAAGGCTACTGCTGAACCTGAACCCGATGATGGTCATCGAAGACGACTCACCAGACGCGTTGCTTCAATGAAGTGTTGTGTTGCAAAAATGGTGAAGCACTGGTAGAGAGCGTTCGTTTGAAAGCGGTTGAAGTACGGCTAGTGATGGTGCACAAGAATCACACTCTAACATATTTTACAACATACGATATGGTTCGATGAAAGTTTTGCAATAAATAAACTTTTTCCCAACCTTTGTACACTACAGGGGTAACACAAGCCGCATCATTGCCGTGGTTAGTATGTTGTGGGCGTATCATTCAGAACAACTCGTTCGAGGCATCAGTTTGCTAGTAGGGGAAAGTTTTGCTCAAAGTGCGTGACAAGAGCAATCATCCTCGTTGACAATGGTGTTATATGTCGTGCCTTTCGACTAAACCGTTTTAAGGGATAAAGCAGAACACATTTTACACGTTTCCTCTTCTGTGACCTTTCTAAAGTTATGTTTTCCATATAATTGGTTTCGTTTGTTATTTTACCCTGTGTAGCCGTACGTTTTTGCTGTATGTTCATTGGAATAAAGTAAATGCAAGCACTGGGCAACGCAAAACATTACCAATCTTTAGCAGGTTATCAATAGCCCATGCTTGATAATGTGCTTCACAAAGTTGAAAGCGACAGCAAAGACTGAAGGCACCGAAAACATGCTCGCTATCGAACTTAATCGACGTGTGTAAGATAACAGTGAAGGCTGATAAAAAAAAATAGTTGGCTCGTACCAACGAGCTAGTGCCATTACCATCGCTGATGCTGTGATTCAACGGCTTCAGTACGGTTTAATTTTTGCATGCTAAACGGGGCACAATTATGGTGCACCGTGGATACACTACTGCATCCATGATTGGAGACTAATGCGCTGCATAATTTATAACACAGTTGATTATCATTTCAATTGTTGACATTTTGACACCGCCTCTAATGGTGTGTTTGTGCAGGCTAATGTTAGCAAATGGGATCATTCGTGCATGGTTTGCTGCCCGTCGGTTTTGCGTTGGTTCAAACGTTGCGTTGCATTGATAGGACTGATGATTAATTAGATAATTTCATAATCATTATGAATCCAATCTCACACTTGCACAACGAAGAACGATGATGATCATGTTTAACAAACGCAAAGGCGTGGTAGAACAAGAGCTAATCAATAGGATATAGGGATGGTTTGTGGCAAATTAGCCATAAATACCTCGCTCTGGAATGGGTTCCTTGCGGCTAGATTCCAGCGGTGCTTGCGATACTTCCGAGTAAATAGTGCCAACTTCAGCCAAGCATCGCAATATTAGCTGCCCCGTTGAGTAATGGGAAGGCAGTAGCTGCGCGATGAGAAAGTAAATACACATACAATTTAAGTTAATAGGACGTTTGTGTTTGTTTTGCTGAAAGCATTGCCTTGTTGTATAATGTACAAACATTACCTGGATTGTAAGATCCCGCGATGCCCAGTGAAGATTGTCGTGCGTAGGATGCAGCACTGTCGATTCTGTCCCGACCTGAAACGTAAGTAGAAACGTAAAATAACTCAATGTACTTAGCAATCAAGCAATCTAATTAATTTGCCCACTATCGTGACAACAACATACACAGCACAATAATGGCGATCGGTAGATTATGACACTGTTTGATGCGCAAACTGCTCAACACAATGTGAGGCTAGAAAGGCACTGTACTTCTTTGATTTACTCACAATTATTTACCAGTGCATTCGGTTTGATTGATTTCTGCGAAAAATCGTCGAAATGGTAACAGTTGCCGGCATAAGCCGGTCCATGTTTGCAATATGATTTTATTTGCACATAAAATAACATTTACTATTGACAGTACTGCCGTATCGGTTTTTGTCTTTTGGCACTTTGTCTGCGTATTTGAGCCGCATGGCGCCTTAAGACCGAATGTTCGGCAGTAAACTATGCTTCTGTTTTAATGTCTTGGTTGGTGATGAGAACGACATTGCTGTAAGTGAGAAGGTCGTTCTAATATTGTCGTCGTTGCCTAGTTACCGCTACCGAGTGGAATACGTGCTTGATGATTTTGGAAAGCTTTTTTGTTTGTGGTGTTCGTGTATCATTCGTGTGACATGGGAAAGCTATGGAAGGTGGCATTTATTTCGGTGACATAAAATATTTATGATCATGTTACGTTGAAGATCTCCAAGTAAGCCTATGTACTACTGTTTGCCATACAATCTGAAGATACTTGGAAGGGAAAGTGAAAACAGTGCTCAAAACACAGCTTGGGAAGCAATCAAACAGTGCCTGAGAACGAGTTGATTAAACATTGCACAATATTTTTTGGTTTGTGGGTAAAATGGGATCATTAAGTTGTACATTTGCAATGCTACGAGAGGATAACATTAATGTTATGAAAATGAAATAGCGCTGCCATTTAGCTATTTAAGCAAATATCAATTGCGATTCATTAGGCTGCTGGTGCCAAAATACTTTAATATGGTAAAATTTGATTTACATAAAATCTGTAAACATTTCTATCATTTTACATGACACTGTTAAAAAAAAAACTTTAAACAGAATATGTACTATGTAGGTATGAGTTTGTTATACATTTCCTCTGATTATCTTCTGTGAAAATGTTGGATCACGCACCATGCGTCTCCATTTGCCACAATCGTTCAAGTGCGTTGCCGCTTCACGAATAAGTTATTCGATGATAGCATTTATAATTCTATACAATGTTTTAAAGTAGCCAGAACGATGTACATTTGCAATGGATTTGTTATAATTAGCAGCGTATAAAGGAGTATGAGTTTTTTTGGCAATAGACGCATGGTTTCTGGTATTCATAAATTAGAAACATGTAAATTAAAACGTTATTTGATATTTATTGTTTATTTTGCTCTCTTGTTTCTTCTTTTTATTTTGCTATTTTTGCATCTACTTGTAGCAGAATACCAAACCGTTTATACAAGTGGCTTAGGAAGGCCTTGTATGCCTATGGTTGTTATTAACTAAATCAAATTTTACTAATGAAAATTTTTGGAGCAATGGAAATGGATTTTTTGCTTGAAGCAATGAAAACACATTCAGCGGGTTTCCTATTTCGTTACCGGGTAAAGAGGTTAGAAGATAATGTTACACAGTTGTTTAAGTGGAAATAGTGGATTCAGGAAGTAGTAAAAGCACGGAGTTCAACGATTTGTGGTTACATTGAATGCTAGAACCGTTTTATACTGATTGAATGATGCCGCAAAAAGACATCGTTAATGACGACATGCTCTTTCAATGGTTGATCGAATCATTCTATGGCATAATTCTCCAGCGACGAACGCTCAAACCGGATGCTCTACCTGTTGGTGAAGAGCTCGTGGTCGTTATTTCAGTTTCGCTGGCCAAACACGTCGGTGAGATCAAAGTCATATTCGAAACGAGCAGAAAGAACTGTGAATCGACCGCGCCAAAACAGCAATGACAGCTAGCTCTGTGGTCTGTTGGTACCATCGTTGGCTGGGCTGGGAGCGTACAAGAGTGACGGAAATAAAATGAAGACGATAATCACATTTTAAACGTCTCGCTTCGTTGGTCCCAGATTGGAAGGTTTCGCATCCCATCGTCCACGTTGGTCCGATGCTGCCCGATACGCAGGCAACAATAAACACCGGCAACGCTTTCATTGAGTGCCGGGAAACAAAATCGCCCGTCTTCTCAGTTTGTCAGCTGGAGTGAAAGATTTAAATTTATTGTATAATGTGCTTAAGGGGATTACTCACGCGACTGCAAGAACGGCCCTGTTTCGCTGCAGCAGAGAAACATAGATAGCTGGAGCTTGGATAAAGCGAGAGGCGTACGAAAAGAAATCGCGTTTAAGAGCGGACGAAATAAAGCGAGTCAAATTTCCTTCGTTAGCTTCCTGCTGCTAACGTAGGCGTTTAGCTTTGCACTAGGTCAGCACAAAACTGATTTGATTGTGTTGCAAGTCGTCGAGTTACGTAGTGCTTATTTACGTAGCTCGGCTTACTTCACTTTTAATAGCTCTGCCCAATCAGTTATTTGCGAGCTGCCGCATTGCAATGGTCGGGTTTGGACAGCAATTATTTTCTTAATAGTAAATTTCTAGCAGGTTCTATTCTTGCAAAACCCAAATAATATTATCTATATTCGATTTTATTAACTGCGACAAAAACATTCCGATTGTAGCTTGTTGCAGAACAACGAAAAAAGGTAAAACATTCTACTCGGTTTTATTACATTTGTTTTATTATTATATTTTTCCTATTATTCTTCATTTTATTGGTATAACGACTTACGCTGTAATGCTGGCCTATATTGGCTTCAGTCGTGGCAGGCAGCTTTCGTATGTGAGAACGGTCTATATGAGACTTGAACCCACGACGGACTAGTCGTACGAGATGGGTTATTATAAAATGTGTAAATAATTGACAGAAATATATCATTTCTTCATTTTCTAGATGGCTCAATTATCGATTGCGTATCAGAATGTGGTAGATCAGTCTTTTCTTCTAAACATAGAATTACATATTATCTATTAGTAAATGAAAAACTGATTTGCAAAGAACTAAAATTCAAACAAAAATATAAGGCAATAACTGATCCAAATTGCACTTTTTGTGGAAACAAAGACAATTATGAACATAAATTTAAAACGTGCTAACAAATTTAAAACTATTGGAACATGTTTTCAGAAATAGTAGCATTTTATAACATAAGGCTCCCTACATTCATTGAACTATTAAGACCGGAATTTATAATCTTGAATTCAACAAAACGTGCGAAGGTTATGAGTCTATTAGTAAATTATATAGAACTTATAGAAAACAAACAGATACTCCAGGTATTAGATAAACATGAACTTACAGCTTTTATAGGATAATTAGTAGATAACAACACTCTTTTGTATTGTTTTAACAGCTAGTTTTTTTTAAATTTTATTGCTTATTTCTTCAAGATCGTATTGGCCACCCGATGACATGCTGATGTCACCAACGTTTTGTTGTTGTGGTAGAAAGAAATTCATGGAACATTACAAAAACACAAAAAATGAAAAAATGTATGATTTACTCTCTACAAAAAAGTAAGTTTACTTTGAGTCGGTCTTTCTGTGAGACAAGTAAACATAATTGTATTAGATATGCTTAAACTAGCTTAACCAGTTTAAGTTAACCAACGTATGTTTCAGATCGTTTCATAAACAGTTTAAACGGAATGTTTTAAAAACAAATAGAATATTTCCAACTGGTAACGCTGGCAGACCAAACTGTTCCGAGATGAATTGTTTATGAATGGTGTTTTTTGGTTGCTTCACACAAACTACTCGCGAATGGCACACGTTAAAATCCCACTGCGAGTTGAATTGACGGAAATGCTATTTGGCGATTCTACGCGTGCACACGCGAACACTAGATGGATAGCAGTCGAACATTGGTTTTTCTTTCATCGTACTACTGCTTCCGGGGCGGTCTAGAAACAGAAGGTATTACACAGTTTTCGACAAAAGAGCCATAAACGACTAGCTAGCAGCACTGAGACGTCCCTACGTTAATTAAAACTTTTTCCATTCGATGGAAATTCACCCTCAGGCTGGTGCAACCGGTGCACACACGTTGATTGTGTGTTCGGAGCAAACGGTCTCGAGTTCAGGTGAGTGGAGTTTAGCAGAAATAGTGCAACTTGAACCCTCCGACCGAAAAGCATCCGTACAGTCTGGGTTGTTTGCGTAGTTTTAAATATTTTTTTTCTTTTGTAAAGTTATCTCCCTTGATGTTTTGCTGAATCAAATGGCATAGTACTACACTCATAGTTAATTTGTCGCAATTGTATAACATCCCCGGTGCAAACGGTGTCCGCTATGATGGCGGCTGGTTATTGTGCGATGGTTGTAAAGATTGTTCCTATTGACAACAGTTGCTTGGCTGTCTGAACGGCGCACTCATTGCACCAGTCTAGTCTCGATGGATACTTTAGATTCCTGGGCTGAGGAACGCCGTCCGTTACAACATCTACGGTTGCCAACAAATTGTTTACATTTACGAGCGGCAACTTGCAGCATTTTCACCCGGCACTAAAGATTGCTTTAGGTGATGTCACCACCTCCATGCGAAAAATAACTTTTCGTTCACATACAGGTGCGGTACCTTGGGGAGCGTATATTTTTTCTTCTGTAAGCTTTATGATTCTCTCTGTCGACAACTATACTCTTCTTCGAGTACACTCTGCTGGCAGAATCGATGGGTATGTAATGTTATTGATTTTTTTTTTAACTTTTACCCGACACAGCTATTTAATAGTGTATACAGATATTATTTTTGTTCTGTCTTTGACATATTCAAGCGCCTAAACTTACTGGTGATCAAACTTTGCTGCATGTCGTCAAAGCGCTTCTGTGGTAGCATATGTTTGAAATGAGATTTTGTAGCCGCATAGCCGTTTTCTTGCCAGCCTACATCAACGTAGGCCAGTAATGCTGTATGAGTATGTGAGTGGTTTGACCAAACAGAATTCACAGTATTGAATTTATTGGCAACCAACCCCAGAAGAAGACTGCACACTGCTGATTCAGTGTATGTAGGTAATGCGAGAGAGCAAGAATGACGACTTTACTAGCTACAAACATGTTCAACTACTTGCAAAAAATGAATAATGCCACCAACCGAAACCGATGTGGTCTCGTCCTATCAGGACGTTGTAACCGCCACAAGGAGGTAAGGGTGGTTGATTTTTTTTCTCTCTATTTCCCCACAACATTCAAAGCTGACGAATCCGATATGAAAGCCGTGTTGTAGCGCTGCTATAGAAATCTTACCAGCGTGGCGCCGCAATTTGGTAGCATTTTTTTTTTTGCCTGGGCATGATTTATTGTGGGAATGTTTTTGGATGTTTTTTTTTGCAATACTTTCCTCTCTGTCCTCAGCCCATGCCCGCGTGTTACCTACACTGTTAGACCATGAATGGAAGTTAGTATGATGCAAGCTGCAGTCCGTCACTGAATGTGACCACCACAGCGGAGGGATCGAAATGAAAAGAACACTTAACATAAGGTACGAGGCAGGCAGTGGTTATTTTACGTTACTGCACAAAGGTGAAGAATGTTTGTGGCCCTGTGTGCGTGTTGGTATATGGGGGAAAGTTTTTCAATTCCACTACGTATAATTTATTTTATTGGTTCGCCCTTCTAGATTTGCTTTCACTGTATGATATTTCGGGCAATTATTGGAAAAGGATTCTACGCTATGTCGACTAACGGAATACTGGCTAGTGAGTTTTATTGTAAAGTTTTCTATTCATATTACTCGCATACACATACGTGGCAGTCTAAGACATGAATGACTGATACAGGGTTTACCAGTCCAATAAACAACTGTCCACTTGTTTATAACAATAGTCGTTTTGAATAGACACCGCTGTCTACTACTTGCTCACACGTCAGATGGTGTAAGCTACTCTGTCCAATTCAATAACACAATTTTCGCCTACAGTTGTTTATTATGCTGGTAAACCCTGTAAGTTGTTCACTATTTTGCCTACTTTTGGAAGGAGGGAATTGTAGAAATTATCAAAAACTAAGGCCAATGTTTGGTACAATATTTTGATAATAATTTATGTAGACGAATTTGATGCGATACATTTTTAAAGTATTTAGTAAGAATGCTTAAAATGAGAGAAATGTAATCTAATAATGAAAATGAAACTTTTAGTAAAAACATAGTTGAAAAGAGCCTCCTATACGCCAAAGCAAAACGGATGAAGTTGCCAGTACATATAGCATAGCATTAATAAGTTAGCTGAGATTATAGTAAACTTCTGCAAGATGCAGTGGACGAGGCTTACTATCGTGATACACCATACGATCGAGAAGATCTAGAAGCATCGAAATCGAAAATCGAAGAAGTACACTGTAGACCACGCGTCGCAAAAATAAGGTTCGCGTTTCGCATTCCTATGATACCCTGGAAAGCTTATGATGCGACTCGCGATGAGTTAGTGGCTCGAAATGATTAAATAAATACCGTTTTGTGGCGTGTGTAACGACCCCCTGCTTATTCAATATTTTAGAAAAAAAGTGTTTTAATTTCCAATTTGCTTCATACCATTTTTTTCGTGGTTCCTGTTCAAGCGAAAGATGGACCATCAGGTTACCTTCGGAGTCTTATGATGTTTTCTGAGCATTAGTTTTTGATCTCATGCTTAAGTGGTTCCTTTTTATGAACTTGAATCATTCATTTAATGAACCAGTGAGATCAATTTATTATTCAGTTTGCAAACCTTGTTTTTTTTCTTTACGCATTTCCTTGGCTACATTTTGCTTTTTTAGTATTTGCCTTGTGGATACCCATGCACCAGACTACTTGTATTAGTTATCGAATGCAATTAATCAGGTGTAATCGAAAATTAGAGTGTCTTTTATAAACATATAACGTGGTATAACGACACCCTTAATCTGAATTTAGTCATTTTCGCCCTACAAAGGGTTCGTGATACACCCTTAAATATGGTAGTTTATTATTTTGACTGAATCTCTGAATTTCAATCAAAATTCATTTTTACTGTTGATAGATGAAAAATCTCGTTTTTAAGGCAATTTTTTTTATTTAATTCATTTAATTCATGTTTTTAAATTTTTTTATTCTATTTTTCTGTTAAATCTTTTTTGATCTCTTTTGATATTTCGTTATATAGATGCATCTTTCTACACTTATAACCAGACAATGTACTATGACGTAATATTTATAGTTTTCTGAACATGTTTTCTTGGATCATTACAAGCACATATCATTTGAGAGAGTTGGTGAGAATAATGCTTGCAAAACATGGCGATGTTACGAGCATTACATTTTCATAGCCAACAGTAAGCGTGTACAACAAAAAAGCGTGTAATTTTTTTCAAATTTGATATATTCAGATAGTTTTTTTTTATCAAAAAGAGTTTTAAACGTTCACTCATTAGCTTGAGGTAACATCAAAATTACCCTCAAAAACGTGCACAGTGAAGTGAAAAGTTTGGAGAACCCTGCTTTAAACAACAAAGGCGCCTGAATGGAGTGTTCAAACTTCCATGCCGTCACCGAGCGACCAGACATACCGTCAAATAGCGTCGTACCAAATCCGTAAAGCCAAAACTAATGACATTCGTTGATATTCGATGAGAAGTCCAACAAGGACCATAAAATAATAACAGGTCGGTCCGTTCAGTGTATTTCATTAAATCTTCATTTAACAGCTAGTGTGTCCAAAGTTTCATACAAATACCTAAGCAATCATAACTCCCTATCTGCCAATCTCCATAGAAATCTCTTTCCATCATGGCTACCAAAATTAGGTCTAAGAACCCACCTGTAGTCTATCTAGCTACATTGAAGTCCATACAAAAACCATCTGATTCACGGCGAGTAATTTCACGTGTGGGCGCGTGTAAAATTAGGCATTTCATGAGATGTCAACGTACTATACAGGACAATTGTACAACGACAGTTGGGAACATACATTTAGGGGTTAATTGTTTCAACCGTGATGATATTGGCTATTTTTTCACGCTTTACGGTGTGAAAGTGTCTCGGTGTGTTTGGGCGAACAGTCATATTTCAGTCATAATGCCAAAATTTCTCTCGCTCTTATAGACTTCTGGCCCCCCGCTACAAATTTTGTTTGTATCCACAAATCCTGACTTATCTGACGCAAATCTGGGTCCCTGTTTTGGGCCCCACGCGACCGCTTATTTATCGAGATCTGACCATGGCTTACAGTAGCCCCGACAGTACTATTTAGTAGTTACCATTTTTTTTTGAAAGTGTTATGTAAAGAGCAGACCTCGACATCGACTTAGACATCAAAACCTACGGCATGACGAGGAAACTGTGAAAGCAAAAAAATGATTGATAATAGAATAGGCTTGAAAAGATAAAATATAAGCTTGCCGAAGACTGTGGTCGCTAGATTGGAAAGCAGTGTAAAAGTCAAATGCGACAACATGATTTGGCGGCGGACCTGTGCTATCTTGGCCCGTAGTCCCTTGCTCTTGGTATTGGTAATGTCGGGAATCAAATACAAAGCTTATGCACAGTAGCTTTAAAGAGTATCGCCATTTGATGCTTTACAAAACCATAATGTAAATGTCAGCCAGTCAGAAATAGTAAGTACAGCAGCTGAAAGATCTCAACCCGTTGGCCAATTAATTAGTGTGCAGAAAAACTGTTGCTATTAAAACTCACTCATCCCAAGAGATTGTGTGCTCCTTCTGACACTGCTCCATCTTTGATGTTTGGCGAAGCATCGCTACGGACCGATGGTATCTGTTGAAGCGATGGTACGCTTGTAGTAAAATGCTTTCTATCTTCCCATGACCCAGACGATGAGCAAAATTGTCATGTTTCCTAGAAAGCAAACCCCTTTATCCGTTTGCTTCACTTCCAGCTGCACCGCTTCCACTTCTTATCCGTTGCGGGCCGGTAAATGCCTCCTGCCGACATTTAGTCCCAACGGACTAACGAGATGAAACAACCCAAGCAGCTAACGGCAGGCGGCAGCAACAGGAAGGTCATTTTACGGTGGTGAAATAACGGCAAATGAAATTAAATCAATTGAACAGTTCACTCGGCTTACAGCATCACTATTTGACTGGAAAGCGTCTCCATAATGGAGAAAATTAATTGTTTGCCTCGTCATTATTTTCCGTGACAACGAGATTCGCTTCTTGGATGTTATTATAGCGCAACGAGCAATTGAGTGAAATTAGACATATTGATTTAAAAAAAAGATGATAAACCATGATGTTATTTCGATTGAACGACTTCTTATATTATCATTCACTTGATGTATTCTTGCTTTTTATTTATTCTTTGGCACTACCAACCGATGTCGGTCAAGATAACCCTAGCGGAATAGACAGTCCTTCGAAGCGGGGAGGCCCCCTATACGGGGCTTGAACCCATGACGGGCATGTTATTAAATCGTACGAGTTGACGACTGTACCACGAGACCGACTATGTATTCTTACTTTATCATAATTGATAACCCTTCCACTGTCAACATAATTCAGCAAAAAATGGTTTATATGTGTTCTAGCACTATTGACAATCCCTGTACAATATCGTCGGAGTTATACTCCAGCAATAACGATTTCCTGCTCTCTCTCTTTTTACCTTTTGTCGTTTTTCTTACCTTTCTTTTCCTTACTAATAGCAGATACCATCTATGGTGTGTGCAAAGCTTTGCAGAGAACTGGGGAAATACCGTAACCAAAACACATCACTCACCGCCCGTATCGCATACCGGAAGCGCTTAGGAATTGGTAGTGGAACTACACACCAGACAGGACGGAGCTAATCGGGGAAAGAATGTGTACCCCTGGTCGGTTGTTTGGCGCCATATGAATTAGGACGGGTTGATGGGTGAGAAATAAATTTCACTTACAAAAGAGAAGAAAAAAAAGGAATCCCACACACATACACACATACATCCCCAACATGTGGTAGAAGGCGTGCCGCCTTGCTGGATGAATTATGGCTGTTTCAGTTCAGGCCAATGGTATAGCGGTTGTGCTTTTGTACCACTTCTCTTCAGTGAGGTTTCTTCAGTCTGGCAAAAACTGGGGAACAAAACTTGAATAGACTTATCTCCAGTACCTGTCAAAAATGATGAACTAAGTGTTTACTGTGAGTGATTTTGATTAGCTATGGGTCCACGTAGAGCCTTGGGTTAAATTTGAACCAAGCGAAGAAAGTTGTCTTGGCAAATGTGTTTGGAATAGTGTGTTCAAAACAACCAAACAAAAAAATAGAATGATTTATTACTGGATCATTCTTCTTCATACTGCAATTGCTGTAACGACAACGAGACAGATGGAGCGAAGAAGTTTATATGACCAGCGTTCTTAAATAACAAAGTTAATTGTGAAAGCAAAACCAAAATCTCGAATTGCTATAAACGTGGTTATATTACAAACTGTATTTAGTAAGGCAAATTGCTTATTTTTTTAATCCAAAGAAAACTCACACAAGAAATATTTAATGTACTAATACATATATTTAATATGAAAAAAAACCAAAACTATAGCATACGGCAGCGGATTGTTTGTGTTTGCACTGTACTTAAATGTATGTATTATTTATCTTGATTGTGAGCGTACCTCGAATAGTAGAATTGGTGACCTTTTCGGGGGAAGAAAACGTGCCATCACAAAAACACGTTCTAGAAATAGCTCTAATGAAGCTTTCTGTTCCCCTATCAGTCTTATCGTGCCATCGGGTCACAATTGTACCTCGTCTCCCGTGGGCTGAATAAGCGGTAGGCGATATTGTTTTGAGGCGAGATGAGTTTACCTTGTTCTCACGATGGATTGCCGTGCTTTCGTAGGCTTAAGGTTGTCAAGGTATTCTATTTTTCTTTCCACTATCCGCGAGAAAACCGTTTCCATAGGTACGAGGAGACCCGGACATAATGAAAATGAACCTAAACAAAGCATAAATCTACCTCTACTCCTGTGAGGTAAAGTTGGACGAGGAAGACTATGCTGCCAGTTCGCTGACAAGGTTTCTCAATGAAACGTAAAATGCATAAAGACAGCTCAGACTGATCCTTCCCGTTCACGACCTATGGCCGAGAAATAGTGAATTGACATGATTCTAGGGTTTCTAGTAAAAAAAACCAATACTTGTATATGCTCAACTTTAGATTGTTGACCAAAAGAAATAGTCGGAACGCGAGAGAAGAAACAAAATTAAAAAATAGTGACCGAAGAGGCGATAGACAGAAGCTCGATTGTTAAAACGGTATTACCATGCTTGAAACGGCTATTTTTGGGCGAAACTGAGTGCATATAATCAGAAGGAATTATATGGAGCACCGCCCTAGAGGATCATCATCGTCATCATCATGCCGCCCTTTGTGCTCTGCTGGGGGTTCACGAAAGCGGCACGATATGGGCTGGGTAGCGCGTCGTGGTAACGCTCTCGGGAGGGGACACCGGTTTCACTAGGAAGAGTAAAGACAGACGGTTTGTTGTCAGTGTGTGAGACTGAAAGTTGGCTGCACTGAAAACTCAATTTTCCAGTTGAACCAACCAAACCGTCATCTGCTGTGCCCTCGGTAAACCAGACTAAGGAAGTCAGCCCCACTCACATCCGGCATCCGTGGTTCCGTAATGCACTCTAGCTTTCGCGTTTCCATCAACCGCGCCGGAGGGTTTCTTTTTCCAGGGTTGTCTTTCGATTTTTCGTTCCGAAAAGCATAGACTTTGCTCGGTGCGATTCAACGCTCGGGTGGTTTTTGCACGATCAAGTCAAACGCTTTACACCTTCAGCGAAGGTATCGGGGACCCCAAAACTGGCGCCCAGCTATGCCCCGGGTTATGCTACGCAAGTCTCTTAACCTTGCCGCGTATACAGCCATCGGCTGTGGAAGGTAGCGCAAGGAGCTAAATGGGTGAATAAACGGAGCAAAGAAAAAGAGGCCAACACACACACCGTTCTAGTTTTTACTCGCTAACCAACGAACTCGAAAACCGTCGTGGAAGCTTTAGCCGACAACAAAAAAGACGAAATCCCGAGCGATCCTTTGAATAGCAGGTTGACGATGGTGATGAAAACTAGAAAACTGTCAGTGGGAAAAATAGTTTATTATTTCTTTTCATCTGCCGTCCGGATTTAAGGGCACGCATCAACACAGTAAAAAAAAACTGCCAACTTGGAATAGTCTGAGAAACGATCCTCCGCCGGAACGGAACCGGTGACGCGTTGATGGTTTTTTGTTTTGTTTTTTTTTTCTTCTTTCTTTTCTGCTATGCTTAGGCATTCTACCAAAAACTGTTTTTTTTTTTTACTTTTTGCTCGGAACGGAACAGTTCAGCCGGCTTCATATTTCTCATTTTTCTCGTTAAATCCGGCTTGAAATCGACTTCCGGAATCTGTCTCCAGTCCGCTGCCCGCTGTGTTCTGCTTTTATTTCACAAGCTGATAGAATAAGGCCGAGCGAGTGGGTTTGGTATGAAATAGTTTTGCTTCCGGGTGTGCTTTGAGCTCTTTTCCATGCTTATTGAAACTGGCCGGAGCGATGCTATGACTATTCCCAGTGCCCGGGGAAAAAGGGGCACATTGGGTGGCAGCAGCAGCAGGAGCAGCAGCACAATAATTTTCCGTAAAGAAGAGGTTTGCTCACGATGCTCCCGACTGTGGTGTGTTTGTGAGTGTGTGTGTGCGTGTGTATGTGCCAGTAAGGTCAGGTTGCCACACGACAGTTGATCGTTCCTGTCATGCGAACCCGCTCCCAGACCAGGGATGTAATTAGTGTTTTGCAGCGGAAATTTATTCTTTCGCAGAGAGTATCTTTAGAATTTTTATTTTAAAATATGATAAAAAATACAGAAGAATCACTTCGCATGCCGTGACGAAGCGTTCGGTGCAAATGGTCGGTACTGTAGCCTACTTGCTCATGTTAGGCTGGTTTTGTTTGCTATTGTACGTATGATAGATTGTGAGAATACAAAGCACCCCAAGATATTACCGCCTCCACAAACAGGTCCACACCATCGGTTTGTTTTGAAATACGGCTTGTTGGAAGGTGGGAAAAAGCTAGAAAAAGTGATAAAATCCACTCAATAGCACCCTAATTAACCTTCCGGGCTCCCATGTGAAGGACCGGATTGCGTTTTACGATACGGACAGCAACCTTTAATCCTTTGCTCTCGTCATTGCCTAAACGCCTGCAAACAGGGCCAGACGCTCATTTTGTTTTCGTTTGGTCCTTGGCAACCGGGCACTTCACAAATAGCAGGTCGCAGAGTCGCAGGGTGCACTGAGCTGGCCCGGGGTTTTATTTTTAGGAATGAGATATTTGCTCGAATTGGGTGCTCGATTACCAGCAATTAGCATCCATTAGAGACTCCTCTTCGGTAGTTCAGAATAAAAACGATTCTTCCCGGGTGCCGCTCTCCCCTCGGACCCTATTACACTGCTCGCCCCTAATTGCCCGGGGGCCGGGACGAAACAAGTGCTCTCGGCAACGCTGGAAATGACAACAAAGTCACAAAACGGTAAGTGATCCAAGGCTGGGGATATCTTTCTACCTAAATGTGCGCTGCCCGTGCCAATGCTCCATGGGTGGTGCGTTTCCTCGTGCTATTGTACTCCGCACGGCCGGTAGCAGAGTTTTAGGACAAATTGAATGTAAAGTTTTGTGGCGCGAATCCAATTTTTCTCGCCTGCCAACCCTGAATGCGACGGGTGCGAAACGATGGTATGCACGCGGAAAGACACTTAGCTCGGTGCCATTTCGTTTCGTACTTTTTTGCGCCCATTTTCAGCTACTCAGCACTCAATGTCTTGTGTCTTTCCTGTAACGGCGAATAGTAACATGTGTAAAAGGGTCATGGCTCTTGAGCCAACTTTTTAGGGGTGAATCGGGATTTTGCGGAACGTTGCTCGATAGCGGTAAAGGATGGGTGGGGGGGAAGGGAAGGTAATTAACTTAAACGGTTTCCATCTAGGGCGCTACTTTGGCACTGGCAACGATCAGAGTACCAGTGCGTAATACAAGCCTCCGGATATCGGAACTGGCGCGAGGGCAAATTAAATTAATTTCTCTCCAGTACGACTGGCCCTTCGGGAATGTCACAAGGGTTTATGGGAGGAGAATAACGGTGAATTATCTGGCGCCAGATACCCCTGAAGGGTTGCAGTAAGTCACGATGGTACAGCATTCTGGGGGTAAATGGGTAAATGTAATTTTGTTTTGAAGAATGTTTGCCATCAAACGGGAAGTTTTAGATCCTACGCTTGCAGCTGAGCGACGAAAGTAGTTAATGGTTCTAATGAATGGTGAAAAGATTCATGAAAGCAATCTCATCTAAATTGCACCAGGTCGCACAAAACTTTCACATTGTTCATTTATGCATTAAAAAGGTTCGATAGTTGTTTTTTACTTATTGAACATAAAGTACGAAGCGTTTAAGTTGAACATGATTGGATATTTTTCAAACAATATGTTTTGTCCAGTTTATTGGATATATCCTCCAATTCATTCAAATCACATCATGATAACAAATCATGATAGCAACAAGTATTTTACACGAATGATTTTAATATCCTCAAGCATTTAGTTGTATTACGTTACACAAAAGGTTACTATTTCGTCACTGTTTTATCTTCATTTGAGATACATCATTCCAAGAGAACCTATTACCAAACCGTTGAAATTGCAATAAAAAAAAAACAGGAATCAGTGTGGAGTTTACTAAGAGCATCTTCATGGCCCGATTTAATCATGGTTCGACCAGCAGGTGTGGGTTTGCAAACGACATAACAACTAAATTAGAATTCGATTTATAGATCGCGAGTTGTGCGATAATCCGTTCCGGCTAGTCTAGTTACGTTCCGCTATTTAGTGAACGGCATACAGTGGGAATGGAAATAAATTAAACACCCGTTGAGTGCATGACTTTTCCGACGGTATCGAAAGGTAGCAGAACACTACGATGTCGCATTGAACATCGATGACCAGAGCAAGATATTACAGCGAACGTCCTTCTGCAGATATCCAGGGCAATGTACGCCTCCAGAGTTTAACTCCAGCAGCTCCAACGAGGTAGATGTGATGTTCGAGTAGAGTGTAGCAGCATGAATCCAGTCCAATGTCCCGATGGCCACTGTTGATAGTGTCCATGCCAATATTAAAATGAATGGAAAACCATTTTCCCAGTTTAATTACAGTATATTTACCAGCAAACAATGTGATAATTTGAAAATTATACCGTTGCAGGCGACAGCACCGGTACCTGTGGGATGTGTTGTTTTGCACAGTATGACCGTCAACCACAGTGTCAGTGAGGGAGAGGAAAACTGAAACACTACTGGAAGGGGGTGGGTACATGTGGGTACTTGTCGATGGTACAAACTGATTGCTGCTAGCTCAGGCTCGTACTTTCTACTGCAACCGGGTGCTACAGCGAAAGTACAAACAACAAGACAAGCTCTTGACATTTCTCATCTTTTACGGAATCGACGGCGGAGTATCGGAACACTGGTAAAACCTTGCAGAGAGCGCTATGGCACTACCGACAGGTTAGTCTTGCCGGCATGTTTGTTGGAAAAGACAACGATCCATGATTATGCAACAAGACATTTCAATCCGCAAATTGTTCTCAAGCCCACCATCAAGCACACCATCCGGTATGGAAGGTCCCTTACTCACATACACGCTGCTGCGTCCAGTGTGTTCTGCAAACGGTTTTACCGGAAACTTTCAACGAACCCATTCAGGTTGGTTGGCTACCCTTAGATCGCATCTTGCGCTCTGCAGCGTCATTGCAGTTTACTCATCAAATGATTGCGTCGGAAGTAGGATGTACTGTTGTGTGCCAGTGCGCACAACTACCTTCCGGGACAGTTCTTGGTATGCCAGCATAATGTTGCCTAGGTATGGCAGCATAACAAAAAAAAAGATGCAAACGGTAATGCAAGTTTGTCTACGGGGTGCCAGTAGCAAGAAAGTCGTGCAAATTATCGCTGAGTGCGTGCATTTTGTGCAAACAGACAACCATAAACCACGCACATTCTGGTGCATTCCAATTATTGAGTATTTCTCCACTGAACTAATGCTACAATCCATCATATTTGTCTTGAAGTACGAACAACATGATGCAGAATAAGTGAAAACAACTTAAAGTATTTTATCGATGTATAATTCCATAGTCAATGTGCTTAGAAAACAAACAAAAAACACACAAACTCTTCAATAAATGGATTGAAATGGGAAAGATGAAAATAAAAAAGTCACGAGTTCCAATGGAGGCGGTCCCGTGGTACAGTCGTTAATTCGAACGACACAATATGATGCCCTAGTTCAAGCCTGAAATGGACCGTACCCCCGTAGCAAGGATTGACTATCCGGCTGCGTAGTAATGATTTAAGTCTCGAAAGCCTGTATTGGCCGGCATGTTCCCGTAGGACGTTACGCCAGAAGTAGAGATCCAATGGCTTTTGATTGAATAGGACAAATTCTTAGTGATTCCCATAAAAAAACTACTGTTTTACGAATATATTAATTTCAAATGCTCAAAAATATTGCAGCCTTGTTACTCTAAACGACCCATGGCATAAAGCGTGTGAGTTCTTACTATAGTAAGGACTACGATATGTTTGACTTTATCTTTCCTCTATCCCGCTTTCGTGCTCTCCTACTGGATTCTTCCTAATATATTCTCATCACGCATCATTTCCATTCCTCAATACTCCTTCCCTAACCAGTTATAATAAACTCATTTGACCATGTGGACCAAAATGATAATAAAAATAGTGACGAGGGTAGAAAATTAGCCTTGTTTTTTAAATTTCAGACTACAATTATTTTCAAATAGTTTCCCGATCTCCACAAAATTTAGATAATTTTGTGTCAATTAATACGATACAATATGCAAAAGATAACCATATATTTTTCTCTTTGCTACTTGCTGCAGCTCGGCTACGGTTAGATCGGCTACGGTTTCGGACTGTCCTAGTTGTTACTGGGTTTGGAAATGACAAACTTCGATAGCTGTTGCGAAACAGGTCTTTACCACCGATGAAAATTTGGCTAGTAATTGTAAAGATTGTGTTGAGAGTATTTTATTTATTCTAAAACTAGTTTAAACTAATTTAATAATTTAAATTTATCTTTGCATCTTTTGTCATTTTGATAACCAATATTTTTACTCTGACAGTAATTGTTAGTAGGATTTACGTGCGTTAGAGACGGTAGATCTTCGATGATGCTTTATGGAAAGCTTGGACCGTTTGTAAAATACTATGAAAAGCATTTAAACTTTTTAAATACTTTTTGGCTCTCTTGGAATCGTTAAAGTATAATGTTTTAGGCTGCTTTTCTCCCTGATACCGTAAAAAACATGCTGAAAGAGCTAGAATTTAAATGTTTGATTGACGGTTTGACATTTCTGTTTAAAACTCACGCACAAGATACTAATTTGGGTATGTAAAAAGATACGAGTATTGTTTTTTGATTCAGGAAGAATAAATAAAGAGCACGCACAAGAAAACCTACAACATTGTTGTTTTCAAAAATTTGTAAAAGTAACAAAACTATGCACAATATGCTTTCCTCGCGGTCGGTACTGTATGGAGAGTGTACACTCCGTTTATGTCCCTACTGTCAGCCCCCTGCAGTGCATAGGTCACCTTTGTGCAAAGCAGCCATTTTTGAGCAAGGGAATTGAATTAAACCGCTGCTCGTTGATGTTTGTGACCGCTGTCATATTGCATGTACCGAGAGAAACTGAATATTGTTCTACAGTGGTTGACTGTGTCGTGGCATTAGCCGAATCGAAGGATAAAGGTCTAGGCCCCAAAGGGATAAAGAAACGCGACGAAGTTTATCCTATGTGAACCACCACGGTAGGAGACATGAGCAGGCTGCTGCGTCATTTGCTCTAGCTGAAGAAAGGAACGAAGAAAACACGTGCTAGGGAGCTGAATCACAGCCATGGAAGAACCACTGCGGCACAAAACGGCTACCGCAAGAAAGTGTATTTGTTATTCAAAACACATAAAGTCAACATTGATTACATTCTCATGCCGTTCGGTTCGCTCAGCGAGCTCAAACACTCAGCGCGCTTCCCGAACACACAAATATGTCAACACATACACATACACACACACCTGAGTCCGCTTGAGGATCAGCGTACAGGGGTATGGGTAATAGGGCTCATGACCGCGCCGCCCCAAAACCCAGCCACAGACCGGATGCGGAAAAAGCGTATGGATGCTACGGTGGTGGTTTCTGCAATGCTTATTGTAACCCATTTCTCATTCACGGAAGAGCGCAAAAACGGCTCCCCAGCAGGTCGGTTGCTGAAGGGGATCGTTTGTGTGATAGCCACGGTTAGCTTGCACAGGCTCAACCACAGCAAACACTCCACCGTTGCTGACCCCAAAGAAGAAGAGCCCGTGCCGAATGGAGAATTACTAAAAATTACGTTTATCGCAATCATAAATCTTCGGATTACGAATTTAAACGTAATTTTCTATTTCTAACACCACGCCGCTGAGGCATGTGAGGGGAAGAGCCTTCTTGGGTTTGGTTGGTTCACTTAAGGAGACGACATCAGTTTATTTTCGTGTTTTCCTACCGAAACCGATGCGATAACGAACCGGTGCGCTTTCCAAGCAGTAGCATCGGTACCCGTGTGCTACGGACTAACCCTCGGTTAAGGTTTAGCTTTGGCAAGCGTCTGTTGCACGTTTTCCTGCATAGGATATTCGCTTTTCGCTGGGAAGTATCCTTCAACCAACACCGGTCTGCTGGTTTTTGTACGCATATAAAGCCCCCATATAAATACATTTTTTCTGTAACCCAGCTATGGTTGGGCCAGGATAGGATCTTTTAAAAGTGGGATTCCTTTGCGTGAGAGGGCGAATTTCGTTCTCGTTAGGACTTTCGACCGTCTGAACCGACGGCTGTATTGTTTTTACTCATCAGAGGTAGGCAAAGCGAGCCGATTTAGTCTTCAAGGCGAAATAAAATGTATTTCTTCACCTTACCAAAACCAAACAAACAATCCTCAGATTCGTGCTGTTGCAGGGTTGGTTGCTCTTGAACCGCTGGCTGCACCCTAAATGGAGTGCCGTTTTCAAGGCACATTTCTTGCGGTGCGAGATCGGATCAGGCCGGATTATTCAAATCATTCATCGTCGATGAAGTTTATTTACCGGAATGATTGGTGCGGATATTCGAGCAAATGGCACGGCGTTGAGTTTCTACATGAGCCGTCCCGTGTTGTGGTTGCGGTCTTTAGATAGGCCTTGGAAATTGAGACTGAAGCTGCAAGGCAATTCGACTATACGACTGTACAACGATGCTTGTGAAGAGTCATGATGATCCTACTTTACATGTGCTCAACCGATGCAGACACCACAGGAAAGGTGGTTTAGTTAAAATACGTTGAAGCTGAATCAAGCGAACTGGATGCAGTGGTTTAGAGCTATCTTTAGGTGCTGAAGCATACGATGGAAGAATTTCTCTACAGCAATACTTGATCCTTGCAATAACTTATCACTCTATTTTATGCTATCTTACAACCTTTTGTCTATTCTTTGAATCTTAATAATGATCTCGTGTCATGCAATTGTACTTGTGTTGTGTCATTCTATCATTATTATTGAGATTTGATTTGCAGTGTGATATTGGGCTCTCAAGAAGATTAGCTGCTAATAAAAAAAAAAACAAAAACCGTACAAAATCCAAAGCTTGTTATAAAATTTCCAAAATGATTCATTTTATCAAGCAACATTAATTCATTATACAAAATAGAGGTATAATTAATAGGAACCTTATAATGGTAAAGTTAAAAAATCATTAAACATAACTATAAATTTTGGTTTTATGAAACAACCCAGTATGCAACAACCAAGAGCAGCGAGCAAACTAAGCGGCCGCGTAGCACCCCGAGAAAAAGAATTATTATTATTCATATCATCATATCTTCTATTATATATTATTCTTATTCTTCTTTTCTGCATAACGACTTAGGCGGCCCTGCCGATTTATATAGGTTTCCGTTACGTATTGGTATCACGCGGCAATTTAGATAGTGCTACTGGGGAAGGTCCGGTTATATCGACGTTTGTATCGAATACACGGGTCTAGTCACCCCAATATTATACATTTGTTTAAATTTTGTCATCAAAGTGGCCTACATAACTAATCTAATCTGGTCTAGATGGCTAAGCTACTGTCCAGTATATGTATCTTGTATTCTGATAAACTTATACACCATTTTGTTCACGAGAATTTATTTGAGCAAACTTTTTAAAATCAGTCGAACGAGTTTTGTCGAACGGGTGTTTTCATTTTCCATTCAAATAGCATAATAATAAGGAATAGTTACGAGGCGATTAAAAAGCGAACCCTTCTCTTCATTCCTTTAACGAAAGGATTGTTTTTTAATAAAAAAAAAAATAAACGGAAATAACAATGAGCTGTAAAGGGGACAGCATAGAAAGCACCCAATTACCATCAATTGTAATGCAAATGACATACTATAGGATTCTTTTGTTTGTGTGTTTTTTCTCTATTTTTGTTTTACACCGTTCAGCTTAATCGCCTTCAGTGTAATGGGATAGTCCCAAGGGAAGGCTTTTTCACGCCTCATATAGTGGCATTTTTATTGAAATTCTCCCAGGAATACTGCTGGAATGAGCATTGCTGGTTTGTGCAATGCAAACTTTTATCGCTGGCATAAAGAGCAGCTTATAAAGTAGCACATCTACTTCCTGTGCATTATCATTGCGGTTTGTCGAATGGATAAAAACATATTTATAATCATTGCATGACCAACACAATGCATGAAATTAGCTACAAATAAAGTTGTAAATAATTAAGTATGCGCAAAACCTTGTTTTGAAAATCATTCTTTTCATCCATACTTAAAAATGATGAGCTCAGGAATCAAGGAATAATAATCGTTTTTTATATTACGAGAAAATTTATAACTAATGTTGCCAAATCTAATGAGAAGGAGTTGCAATCCATGCATTCCATGTTTACATTATTGTGAGATGTTAAAGTGAGATGTATTATTGAGTTATCCTAGAATCCACTACGTAGTAATCGATTCAGCTAACCAAAATCCACAAAAGTAGATAAAATTCCTTCAACTCATTGACGACATCACAAACCTCTTCCTTGGCTTATCGACCTTAAACCAGCGAATGCAAAATGATCGCGGTTTATGAATTTTCATATAAATTTCCACCCAATAGCACTCTGTGGACACCGTGAGGGCAAGATTATGCTGGGACGCAACGAAAAAAAGGAAATCCACCTCCACGACTACGATGTAACATGTTCCTCTTGTAGGTGAGCCACGCAGTTGAGTAGTCGTGTTTTTTCCTTGTCTGTAACATTTGTGTCTGTGTTATTGTTGATGATAATACTACTGGTTCGCGTCACCATGCGACAATTTAAGCCGCACACGAAGGCCGAAGGTCCTTTGCGTAAGGATAGTCAAAATCGCGTTTCGGATTGCTGCTCCCTTGACTTCATATATTATTCATAAGCGAAATTTAAATAAAGAAACCATTCCAAGCCCCGTTCTTCCTCGGAAATGGGACATCGGTGACAGTGCCAGGATTCTGGATACCAACACCAGTCACAGGCTGAACGTTTAGGGTTTCATAAGAGACGTCTTAAGCGATGGGACAGAGGAGCTCGTTTTTTTGCAGATGAAAAACCCTTCATCCCGTACTGTTGCGGGGTAGAAGGGGATAGCGGTAGAAGCGCGACGTTGCTCAAAGAAGGAAAAGAACAACTGGAAGGAAGCAGCTTGTCGAACGTCATAATGGCTGCACTAAATGCGAATAATATTTGATATAATCTTTTACGATTATCCGTCCTCTATAAATATGTTTATGGCTTTATAACAAGCGCATTGTGCCGTTTTTCTTTCCCGACACATGGTGGAAAACATCACTAGACAAAGAGGGTATATTAGAAGGATACAGGGCAGGTTCAAATATTTTGCCTTTCTGAACTAAAAAAAGTTCTAACTCTAATAAAGTATGTTATGATCATTCTTTTACCTTTACTTTTAAAAAGCTCAGAAGATGATCGGGTTTGATCAAGACTGAGCGTATTTGGACAAGAGCTTGAAGAAGACGCGTCCAAAAATTGCTCAAAGACAAACAAGGTACGATCAAAGAAACGGCGCTGTAATTAAGTGGGTTTCATGTTTAATAAATCATGGTATTCATTTTTAATCAAATTTCAATTTTCCAACCATACTGATCCTGAAAATCGACGTCAATTTGGCGAACGATTGCCGTCGGTAGTATCGGAATGTGTGCGGACTACGTTTTCCATTTTTTTAAAAAAATATTTCTTTTATTTTACATCTGCTTACCTATTTTCACGTTGTTATGGGTGAGCGGCAATGTACCACGATGTAGCGCGTCGCTTAAAAATGGAGGTCTCGCGTCTCGTGAAAACATTGAACGGTGAGAAAAAAAACAATCGCCCACCAACCAACATCGAGAAGGGACTTGCAGTAAATCGATCGAGAAAGTAATAAAGATGATTTATGTGAAAAATCATAAATGTAATTGAAATGAACACCCAATTCTGTTCCACATGTACTATTGAAGTGAGATTTATGAGCGTTTTTTCAACCGGGAATATTGCAGTTCATTACAATTTCTCTTTTTTTGTAATGTCGTATCATTTTGTTCCATATCTACGTAAATATACGAATGAGCAATGAAGAAATTTAATAGACCTCCGGAGACATTAGGATTAAAAAGATTTACTGGCGTTAAAACGACAACAGAGAGCAACGAATAGAGTGCTGTCGTTTAAATCTTGAAACAGTCGCTTAAAACTTGAATTAAATAATCATAGGATCTTTGTTAAGTGATCAATGATGTTGTTCTATCAATGATGTAAATTAAAATAAGAACATAAAAAAATACACATCATCGATGCGCAATATAACAAATTTAATAAGCAGCAAGTATAAATGCATAATTTTCATAGAGAAGATAAAACTATCAATATCAACCAGTTAAAAATGGGTTTTCTTGAAAACTGCTTGAGCAACCTCCATCACAATGTGAACCAAGCTGAGAACTAACCTCGCTAAGAACTAACCTACGATGCTACATGAAGATGAAAACTATTATGTGAAAAGTAGTCTCTTGGGTGAATGTCTGTGTGTGGTGTGTGTGTGTGGCGGTGGGTGGGTGAGTAACAAGAATTCTTCCAAAATAGTGTCACTTTGCAACGACCGCCTGCAAGTTCGTTTTATGTAAAAGTCGTCTGATGCGCAGAACAGAATGTTCGTTGGGGCAAAGTGGTTACTCTTTCGAGTGTCATAAAATGGAGCAAATTGATTTTTCGACACAAACCAACCGACTAAACGTTCTCAACCAAAACCGACGAAACTGTCGATGTGGGAACATATTATCTACTCGTAGATACTTTGTAGCAAAACCTCGGCACACCTTGCCGCAACCCAGTTATGGCTAAAGTTTCAACCTTCTCCACCGACTGGAGACAAAGCTGACAATTTTTGCTGTGCGTTTGAAGCATTTAAAGCGGTTAGAAAATTTCAAGAACCGACCATACTTGATGCGACACAGAGCAAGGAAACTACTATGTGCATTCTCGAAAGAACTTCCTCTTCAGAGAACTGGATAATTAAATTGAGCACACCGAATGACAGTTATGAGTAGATATGCTTCATCGTTATAAAACTGCTTGTGTCATACAGACGCACATACACTAGTAGAAAGACATACAAATTACTATAAAATGAAATCGTAAACGTAAATAATAGTCGATAAGTCCAATTCGAAAAGAACCCTTTTATACTTCACAATACAACAACTAATGCAGTGATCAAAATTAAATGATCTAATCTAAGTTCAGCAACCTCTTTAATTGAGATCTTTCTTCGAAGCATATTAAACAAGTGTATTATAACACAGCAATCAGCTAGATTTTCAAAGTAAATGAAGATTTTTAGATAAGATTTGTCACGATTTTGGAAGTTAATTAAGAAGAAAAAAATCATCACCCAAGACCCGGACTTATCGCACAATGAATGTTTTAATGCAGCGGTTGGAAAACTTTCGAGATGAAGGACCAAATACAGTAAATGATCCAGTGCCGCGGGCAAGGTGAAAACAGGTTGTTTTTTTTGCACATAAAAAAAAAATTAAATAATTTTAGGAACAAAATAATTGTCTGAAGATATCAAGCCATGCGTTTGGTGATAATGGGGCCCTTTCCGTTTGAAGCTCGTAGGCTGAAATTTCAGCCTGTCAGCTGTTTGCATTGTATAGCAGTTTTCGAGCAGCTATCTAAGTGAGTATAATATACAGGTGGGCTTATCCCAAGGTGTATGAATTTAGAAGGCTGATTTTTATCGCTTCTGCTTCTGAATGAAGATTGTAAGAGTGTTTTGAGTATTCGTCAAGCCTCCAGAAAGCTCGTTGGAGCAAAAGTTTTCACTCGTTCTGTCAAAAAGTGATCTTCAAAATTGGTTATGAAAAAATGCTATGAGACCAACTGGACTACATACACTTTGATTCCAGATTCCACCACCTGATCTCTTTAATGCACCTTGGGATAAATGTAAACAAACCTGTGTTTTCAGCCTCCAACTGTCAAACTCCATACAAAAAACTAACTAGAATCGTGAAGGCCCCCAATGTTGGTTTTTTGTAATTATATCATAGAAGTAAGGTTCATATTTGGTAATTCCTATTACAATACTCATATTTTAAAGATTTATCAGTTCAGAATTAAAGGTGTGCCAAATGAACCGGAACCGTACGGTTCATTCAGTTCACGTGAAAAAATGAATGAACCGGTTCACAAGAAAAGAACGTTATGGTTCTTTGGACAGATAAAAATTTTAAAAAATCTTGAAACTGAGTGCTAACATTCATGATCATTTTGAAATAATGAATAGAAAAAACCTTCCAACATTCGCAAATTTAGAGTAAAACAAGAAATGGCCGATTTTAAACTGTTTGTGTGAATTGCTTTCTAGTGTCAAATGATAGATTGCTAATATTAGTTTGCTTTTCATGCAATCAGACCAACGGATTGATTGGTAGTTCTACCGATTTTCAAATAGAGTACCGATTCACAGACTTTACATGTATTGCTGTTTGCAAAAGAACGAAAGAACCGTAATCACGTTCACGTTTACAGCAATGAACGTCTTGGTTCACTCACGTTCACTTAAAAGAACCGAAATGCCCACCTCTATTCAGAATCAGCAACAGAGTACGCAAAAGTGTGATCAGTGAAAACATCAAAGCAAGAGCAATATTTCATCTTACTGATCTCCTCCTCCCAAGCGCGTAATCGTCGTACTCCTTAAAACAACAATCAGGACATTTTTTTAAAATTTAAACATCCGTTTGCGTTTTCAAATGCTCTTCTCATTGTCGTGTAGAAACAATGTTAGTGTTACATATGGGAAATTTGACCTCAAGTTCAATCATAATGATCCATGTTATGATAATCAAAGTTGGAAGAATTCGCCGGTATGAAATGATATAGTAAAAGATGTTCAGTGTTTTGTATACGAATAAGTACTTCCCACTGATCAAAATCAGGCAATTCTTGTCGCCGCCGCATTCGGCCCGCGGACCGGACTTTGATCCTATTGTCATCTTTCGCCTCGTTTGATTGATTTGTCATTCAATTGTTCCCCCTTTTTAAGACATTATTTTATTCCCAATATGAGAGTGGAGGCCAGACTCTAAATCTCCTCTGCTGCTTCTGTCCGCAATTGTAACTGGATTGATTTAAAAATGCATGAGATTTGGTGCATTTCATTGCCTTTTGCCTTTATGATGACAAAATTATACTCAGTTTGACAACATACAAATTTATTCATCGCAAAGCTATAACTAACAATTCATCAATACAATTACTGCACTGCTTGTATGGTCTGTTAGATAGGCCAGTAGCAATGTCGTTGTAGCCGCCACAAAAGTAGGGTTGAATAACGTTCCCCCACGTTTTGTCTGCTCTGCTGTCCGAACCCCATGATGAACCACGACCACAGAGTTTGTGGCTTTCGCTTTTACATTGCGGACGTGGCGTGCGTGCCATTCATATGGTCGTGGCGCGGTTAATTGTATAATTGTATCCCGTACGTTGTTCCCGAGCCGCAGACCGATGAGTGCACATTCCGTGGATGGATTTTCCACTGTGTTACCGATTCCCTCCCTTTTGGTTGTAGATGGACCTCCAAAAACCCTCATTTACTATGCAAGTGGTGCGTGTACGATACCATTGGGACTTATGTGTGTGAATGCGGTATGCACTGCTCAATCCAACAAGTCCCGTTTCCACATGAACCCGAACGCTACAATCGTTTACAATCGCGAAGTGTGGCAGTGCAAACGCTTCTAAAGTTTGCAAAATTTTGGTTTTAATTTAACTTTACTCCTGAAGATCGCCGGTTCTTCTTCGTCATTGTGAGGTTCAATTTGAATGTTATCTATCTTCACTTACTGTTTCATTTTGACCAGGGAAAGTTTTTATGCTACTGCACATTACGGCTTGTACATGAAATACATAATGACGGTCTTTGTGTTTAAGTAGCGCGCGAAGTTTTGCATGATCGCTGCTACCATCAGTGAAAGGATAGTTGAGTAAAGACGCACATAACATACAGTTTTTTATCGTTCATTCAACATTTAGTCCACAACACAATGCAATGTACTTAGGTTAGGCTGTTCTAGAATTTTGATCACAATCCTGTCGTGCTCAACAGGTCCCGCGGTACGATGAATACAATTTCGTGTGTATGTTATGGGCGTGTAGGGAAAATTTGTAGTGTTCTGGCAATACAACAGCTGTCAACTGGGCTCTGGCGGAAGAAAGGTTTTGCTTGGTGCTATCCGTTCCAAAACGCCCACCATATAGACATCAGATCGTTTGGCCATGCGGTAACAAATTTTTATTGCTCACTGCATTGGCAAGAGGAACTAAAAGGGAGCCAAACGAGAATGCTACAACCCTTCCATTCTTTTCTATGTACGCTTACGAAAAGCAGACAAAGACGACAACGGGTCTAAACGAGTTGGGCGCCAGGCGTTGCTTATGTGCCGACGGTCAGGCGCTTTGATTTATGGCATTTTCCTGATTAGGATTTTTTATGTCACACCTGCGGCTTTACCACGAGTTTGAGGTTGCTAGAGGTTGCGTTGCATTATACCGTATCGTTCGTTTCGATTACGCTTTTGACCACCATTAGGATACGCGTACATGTGCTATGTTTGCTATGATCGTTTACGCAACCTATTCCATGTAACGAATGATCAATAAAGAAAAAAAAGATCCATACGTTTTCCTATAGCTCTTAGCACTTACTTCGTGAAGTGATTTTATGCCAGTAATCTTTTATAACTGCAGTTAAAAATGTCTACGAAATATAATGTGATGAAGCTTAAATAATCATCCTTAAATATCAAAACTGAATAAAAGAAACTAAAATCATGTTTTTAGAAAATGGATACAACACAATCAATGTAACGAATAACCTTTATTCATACTGTTCCAGATTGACAAGGTCAATTTGTTGCATCCTTTGCACTTTGCAATATGCCGTCTTGTGCGTCATGTCATGCTTGCGTCGTGTATTGACGCCCATTAACCTAGTAGACGGACACACTATGTGCTGAAAAAACAACGAAAAACTGTCTGTCGATCGTATTAGTGGCACAATCTTTGTGCCATTGGACACGTTCCATCACTTGTCCCACATTCGGGATTGGTTTCGATCTGAACACATTGGCAGGAATACATTTTTCTTTATCTAACCCCTTGTTACCCATCGTGCATATTCTCCTCGTCAGCTTATCCAGTGATACTATGCCATCAGAGCGATTGCTTCGTAATTAAAAGCCAACCCTGGTGTATAAGCATTGGGGGCACCTATATCATATTTGCATGCGCTGTGCAACTGATTTCGCTTTAGGTGTTTGTGCTGATGATACATAATTTATGAAACTGGTAATGTTTTTCTATTATTAAATTTGATATCAATGGATGTATAGATTTTTATGGGTTTGCGGTGATTTTACTGTTTGTTGCTTTTAGTATATTCTCTGACTGACCACTTTCACAACACCGTAACTAATTATTGTTTACATTACATAGTAACAGTTCACAGTTCAACATGCAAGGGAGCATACGTCCCGAAGCTTTAATTATGCCACATTAAATAAAACAAACATTAAAATAAAACATGTTTTAACATTTTTTTTTTTAAGTTTCAAAACCTTCGGAGTGTAATTGCATTAATAAGTGTTGTACCTGCGTCGTGTAGGAATGATTCCAGTATTTATGGGCCATTAAATATCTTGTAAAGAATCACTGTTCTGTTTGATATGAAATGTGTGTCGTTTAGTATCTTTTATTTACTTAGTCGATTAGTATTATAATATATAATATCTTAATAATATATTAAGCACATTCAGTAGATTCTCATACTTCAAATATGTTGGCAATTTACTTAACTAACATCAAATGAACAGTTGTTATATGCTACAGCCAACTTGGTTTACAACATTACAAGCGTAGTAGATGTTGGAGTGGAAATAGTTTTCACCTTTAGAAGTCTAATACGAACGTCCTGCGATGCGTAAACTTTGGCGTAAACTGGATTTCAGCCATAGAACCCTATAATTTTTGACATGAAGTTTACGCTCTCCCATACAAATCAAGCGTAAACTTTTTGAGTGTACGCCTCATGTGACGTCTGTATAATAAATTTAAGTAATGCTAGTCACCACTTCAGTTTTTATTCATTTTACAAAATTTTTTCGCTGGATAGTCGGATATACACTTTTTGTACAATTTTCGAATTTTATTTGAACAGAGTTCCACAAGGGATTATGATCACATGCTATAACCTTCAAGTGAGAATAATTATATTATGCAATAAGCTATCATAATCTTTCCAATCAGACTCTACTTAGTTTTCCTTTTTCGATGTTATGTATAACCTTCAATATTATTGGTTAATATGGTCCTCGGGCCCCAGATATAGCTAATATAGTAAATGTACATTAAATTAGCTAATAATAGTACTTGTTCTTAGTCTTATTAAGTTGAGATTTGATAACAAATCGTTTAGTCCAGGGGTCTCCAAACTACGGCCCGCGGGCCGCATGCGGCTCTCGAGAGCCTATAATGCGGCCCGCGATGATATTGTAAAGGACAATGTAAATATCATATTAGTTTGAACATTTTAATCAAATTTTTAATCTTTAATAAACCTAGACAAAATCAAGTTACTGTAAAATAAAAATGCGGAATTTTAAAATATTCATTAGGTATTTTCATATAAAACGAGATTTAAACGTTCTCATTACCAAAAGTAACGTTAAAATGGCCCTCAACAACGTTATTTACGAAGCAATGCGGCTCGCGAATTGAAATGTTTGGAGACCTCTAGTTTAGTCAATCGCTACATTGTCCTGGATTGTTCGTTATCTTCTTTTCCATTTTTCAAATTAAGGATATTAAGCATTTACTGGCATTTAAGCATTTTTTAATCAAGGATATTAAGGATTTATTTTATGTGGAGCAATCCCATGGTACAGTCGTCAACTCGAACGACTATAAAATATGTCCGTCATGGGTTCAAGCCCAGAATGGACCGGATCCGGCAACATGGTAATGAATTAAGTCTCGAAAGCCTGTACAGGGTCCGCATAGGACGTTACGCCAAATAGAAGAAGAAGAAGCATTTACTAAAATATGAATGAAGGATTAGTTGTTGAAGTGCATTGGTGAAGTTCTAATACTTATATATTAAAATGAACTTGAATTGTTTGAATTCTAATTTTATATTTGATATATTTTATTTTCTATGGTTAATTATCTCAATGTGTTCATTTACATGTTGAACACACATGATTAGAACAGTATAGCACACAGTTAACTGTTGCCATATTAGCGTAAGTTTATTGGTTTGGTCATTTGAAACAAAAATTATATTGCAGGGATCGTTGACAAAAGTACATTAACAGAAAATACACAGCAAAGTTCTTGCAATACCTATCGTGCGCTTAAAAAGGATCCAGGGCTTAAAAAGGAAACGGTCAATCATTTTCTCCCAATTTTGCCATCCAAGTTTGTTTCTTTTGGATTCAAGCAATTGAAATAGCAAACGTGACGTTGCCACTTTCTGTCGTTATGCTCATGGACTACATTTTTGGTGTCATTTTTTGTTCGGCACGATTTATTGCTACTGTCCGTGCTGTTCTAACCCTTCATTTCTTGGAATCTAAGAAAGAAAAGAAATCCTTATCGCAGATGTTTTAGGAAGAGCGATAAAAATATTGACAGAACAAGTTAAACCATTTCCTACACCATGGAAGCACAATACAATCGATCGAACACGAATGTGGAACAAATGGATGGATGGAGGAAAAAAGTCGAATAACTCTCAGAGCTTGCGATTGTTGGTGCTTTCGGTCCAAATGCATTGAAAATGCACTGACTTTTAATTTTAAGGTATCATTTTTGAGAGATATGAATAACTTCCAATATCAAGTTAGAAGAATATTATGTAATATATTATTCCTTTTTCATGCAATGTTAATGTAGAATCTATCATTAGAAAATGTCATTAAACCTATATCTAAAGTCCAGAGGCCACCAGTTTTACATATCCGATGTAGAGAATGAAGCAGAAAATCTTACAAAACAACTTGAATTATCACCATGATATTTGTGTCGATGTATACATTTAGCCATCCAAGTGCTCCCGAGTTACGCGATTCTAGACTAACATGTACAACTCATTCGAAGAATTGTCATATGCCGAATACATTAAATTTTTAGTTAAATCACTTAAAAGACATAAAATTGCAATTTTCAGCGTCCTTCGTATGGTATACATGGAATATATATGGAATGTATGGAATACAAATGAAATCGTAAAATGGAATACAAAACCAATTTACGTATACCGTTATGATTCAAATTACGGACATGCCTCTGGATGTGCATTCTTAGCAGTTTTGCTTCAAACCGATGCCAGTGTTATTTCTCCGAAAATTCCTATTAATCGCGTCTACCTGAATTTCATCCAAACTCATATTTAGTTCTGTCCAAAATTCGAAGCTTCTGTATCAAGTTTTATATTTCGGACAGCCGAAGTAAGCAGTAATAAATTTCATAAAAATATGTGTTTAAAAAGTGACAGAAAACAACGTGTGGTGGACAACGGTTTCTTTACATCCAACTCGAAATAACTACACCGATTTAGAAATACTTTTTAGTCTTTGTATTTTCGGGCAGCGTTTCCTCTTAGTATACAGTTTCCTTAATGACCTAATTCCTATTCCTAACTCTTATTTATACTACTCCTTTTCGCGCCAAAATTTACCCTACGTTTTTCTATTGGCTAAAAGTATTTATCT
>KB665877.1:286739-351535 GCA_000349065.1 Anopheles quadriannulatus
CTACGTTTTTCTATTGGCTAAAAGTATTTATCTTAAACATATCTTATGTGGCTATTAGCTTATCTCCCTATCCTGTTCTATCATATGCCCTATATTCTGTCCTTATCTAGCTAATGCATTTTTATGTAATTTACTTGCTATAATTATTCCTATCCTTCCTATCCTATCCTTCCATACCATAAACGATCGCTACCATAATTGCTTACTATAATTGATTATTCCTAGTATTATACTAATTGCCTAACTATCGGGCGCTACAAACGAAATGTGAAGACATATGTGACAAATGCCTTGATGGCCGTACTGGAAAGACCGTCAATACGCATAGAATTGCTTCGGATCTATGCTTCTACGAGCAAATCAGAAACACAGCACTAAAACCTCGTTGTTTTTAAGACCGTCGTTCTGTCGGTCTAGGGGACTCCTACACTCAGAATTGATAGAACATAAAATAAGTTAAAAACTAAAAAAAAGTGTAGCGTGAGTGTGAATTTGTAGAGAATATTTCGAAATTTCGTGGCTGTTCGGAATTCGAATCAAAATGTCCGCAATTTGAAACATGAGCTCGAAACTGTCCGGAGTATGATTGAAAATATTGTTGTAATTTCATAATTTTTAACAATGTGTCGAGTAAAATTATTTAAAATTTTAATTTTTTTCTCATATGTAGAAGGCTTGAGTGTTTAATAAATTGAGTTATACAGAGGTTTGACGAATAATAGTTGAATTAGTAAGAAAATATTACATGCCAAAAATGTTCAAAGTGTCCGTTATTCGAAGAAACGGTGTAAAATATTGGCGACTTTCTTTTTAAATTGAAATTTTCGTTTTAGCAAATAATACCAGACACTATTTAAAAAGTATTTTCAATAACGATCCGTACACATAAGCTATGAAATTCATGTTCAGATATAATATTATTCGACATATGTGTCTCACGTGTTTGTGAGACTCAAGGATCAATAAATTGCTAATGGTGCTAGGTATAGCTCCTGGACGGGAAATTCGCATTCCCGCATTTAAGTTCAAGTGTTATTGCTCTAGACTCATCCCATGATATCGATTGGCAGTGGGACAATAACTGATGCAAAATCAGGTGAGTAGGTCAGCTAGAAGAATGGTCAAGGAAATCACATGCATAAATGTAGGCAGCATACATTTTACCGTCGTTTTTATTTATTTCACATGCACTTGCAATCTCTTATTCAGGCAGGCGCTCACAATAATCGAACAAATATATTTGGGGACTGACGTCGCCTAAGAAGCAATGTTGCTTGCTAACTCTCCATATTTCAATATATTCCGTTTGGTTACAATCCGCTTGTCTGGCTTTGGTTGTATTCTCCCTATTTTTTTTCTTTTGTGTACATTGGTATATTAGATCGCTTGCCAAAACATATACTAAGCAAACTTTTTGCAACAATATAAATGTATCGAATCAGAAGCGATCACTTTCAGTATACGAAGAATGGTACCATAGAGGTTGGAACAGTATTTGAAATATATACTAATACATCGAATGCACTTTCCATCGTGCAGGTTTGGAATAAAATGCAACGCCCGAATAAGTGTTGTACTAACTTTGGCACATGGGAAAAACTTGTATATATAGTTAAATCGTACTCAAGAAACGTGCATTACCTAGCGGAGCATTAGTATACACGTAAAGAAAGACAACGAGCCTGCAGAGACGTAATAAGCGTGACCCATGTAGGCAAGCATTATGTTTTGAAACAATAGCAATTTTACCTATGTTTACGCTTGCTCACGTAACGCTGCTAATCGAACGGACTGATAAAGGGTATTTGAATAAAGGTACGGCAAAATTCTTTCGTCGTTTACTATCGCGTTTTGTTTCTACAATTTTCTCCCTGACTAGTCGTTTGTACGACCATTTTATAATGCTAATCAATATGTATTTTGCTGCTGTCGCTAAGCACTCACACCAGTGTCATATGAAAATATCAAGAAACAGACGAGAAAAAGCCAGATCATACATTCGCATATCGTAAATGTCATACAAGCAGCCGCAGAAGTTTGTCAGTGGAGTATGTTGCAGTACGTTCAGCATGCACGTTTATCGGGCATCCGTGCCGAAGTAGTATGCACCGGAAAAGAGTGAGCCAGATAAAACGAATGTGAACATGTGAACCTTTGTGCGAATGTGGAGCGCAGTTTGGCCAGTCTTGAAGCGACATGTACCGTACAAGATAGACAACATCCGGTTTTCCTTCCTGTCGAGACCGTCGCCAACGCCACCAACAACTAACGGCAGCGAATGAGCGGCGAAAGAGATGTGAAGAGATAAAAGACGCCATTTGACTGCACGGGTTGGTCGCCAAGACAAGAAAGACCCAACTTTAGCAAGTTGCTCCGCCGACTCCTCCAAAGATGCCTGCGGAAGCAGTTGCTATCACATCCCTTACGAAGCGCACGATTGCCTACAATTTGCCACGACAAAACAGACATGCACATGCACGCACACAAGTTCGTCAGTCCGTGCCGTTGCCCACATAGCGGAATGTCTCGGCACTCGAACAGACCTTGAACAGGAGCGGGCCAACGGAACTCCCATGTTGTCGCATATATTCATTATTATATTATGCACTTCCACTTCCCATAAACAACGGCGCTCACGTACTTGTGCAATCAACCGAAACCAAAGTCAGCAAACCAGGCCTGGCAGCATGGGTGGAAAAGTGATATCACTGCTTACGAGTCCTTAAAGCGGTCGGGAGGCGAGCGGTGGCTCGTACACCAGCAGTGGGTTGTTGTTATGTTGACCTCCTATGGCTCGGAGCCTGCCAACACTATGGTTTATAGGATATCGAGTGAGTGTTCGCTGTAGGAAGGGTTTGGATTTTTCTTCTCCCCAAATCGCCATGGTAAAGGCATCAGAAAACAGGACGGCTTCGGTCTTCGTTATGCACTTTTTATCATTATTTGAGCCCATGCGCTCCCACCAAATGACCCAATTCGTTGAAATGATGCAGCGACCCAGCGTGTCCCGCTGGAATATGGTTTTTAATGAGCAAAACGGTTTCGAGAAAAACAAACCCCACTCCATATCGGTTGGAGATCGGACCGTCAATTTGTCCCATTGCTCCCAACTCGGAATGTTGGTACGTTGGCCATTGCTTCGAGGATGTGTGTTTGTTGTGTAGCTTTTTTTCGGAGCCAACAAATTCACATGATGATTGCTTGATAGTTTGGATGAACTTTAGTCTCAACGGGTCAGACGCAGCGAAAATGTGCAATGTGCCCTATATGAGTGGTGTTCTTTTTTGTTGTTTTTTTCTGTCTCCTCTGCTATTCACCGCTTTTTTGTTGCAAAAAAGCTTTTTTCTTATTTTGACTGTTACTTTTGAACAAAATATTGATTCTGGCGATTTATGTTACACGTGACGTAGTTTAAAATTGCCACAATATTGTTCATACAATAATCGTTCATGTTTTATGATTTATGAAAATTTTTGCGTACAAGCGAATTTATGCAACTTATTATAACATCATAAAAGCGTCCTATTATTTGTCAACCACGATAATAAAGGTCAAGTTCAGCTTCTCTGGTTCATTCAACAGCTATTGCTAGAAAGCGCCTATAACGGTAAAAATGCTTTCGTTACTGCCCATCGGCGTTAGTAGATCGTACGACGGCACGCGCACTGCCGTCAATGCCTCCTATCGCACGAACTTCGCACAGTGCAGACGCTTAATATCCCAAGCACATTCGAAATTGTCCGACTACCAGCCAACGTAGCAAGCGTCACGTCGAACAAATTTGTCGCACCGATATGCGTTCACTTTCAGGGCTTTCGTCGTTGGGGAGTGGTAATCATCGCACGCACACGACGCAATCGAACCTGGCCGAATAAGTGAGTAATTTATTTCAATTTCACTCTACCGAGCGTACCATTTCGCCAGTTTCGTTCGAATTCATGCAGCAGGACTGCACTAAGCAAAACATTCCGTTTGCATCGCAATGGACTGCCATCATTTCCCCCACCCTCCACGCCCGTAAAGGTGTGCATATTCAAGGCACAAAAATCGCACCACTCGTTTATTTTCGATATAAAAGCAAATTGCTTCGAACGAATGTCAGTCATTGTCGGTGCAGGGGTTTTTCGGGTCGATTGACGGACACCTCTCGATCGCGTTGTCAGTGTCGTTTGCGTGTTACCACGTGTGTTTGTTCTGCGTAGGTGCGCGTACGTTTGTACAGACTCGCACACACCCATTGGAGTGTGCTTAGGCGAGAGGATCCGGACGAAAAAGACGTGCAATATTTGCAAAATTGTTGCGCATTTAGCTAACCAAACCATCCGTCAGTAACAATAAAACAAGTGAAAAACAATAATCATGAAATCCTTGCTGGTAAGTTTTGTTTTGTGATGTTTGCTTCCGGGTTGCCTTTATTCTCTGCTTTCCCGTTCTGTTTTGTACTGTGACCACGTCGTTGTGTGCAAGGGATTTGATTTTCGCGAGCCATGAAATACTGGCCCTGATTTGCGTACTCTGATCTCGTACTGCTTTCGTTTCACTTCTTTCATGACTTAATCTCCATTTTCGGTGGATTCAGCATGCAGAACGTTGTGTGGAGTAATTCCGTACCTCTCGTTTGTTGGCAAAAATGCGCTGCAACAGCACGGAAACGGTAGCACACGCAAAAAGCATACGCAAAAACCAACGACAACAAAACGCTCCAACAAACACGGCAACCGAGAAACCAAAACATAGCATTAATAAATTAGACTGACCATAAGTGAAAAATTGACGAACCGAGCTCTGGATCCATCCTGATGCTGCAGGGCATTGCGTTCGGGTGCGGTCAGGGTGGTCATTTTATTATTTTGTTTGTGTGAAACTTGCTGCTGGCGTTGTGTGTGCTTTCACAACGCGTTTTTGCAAGCAATCGGGTGATGTGTGCTACGATATTTCCAGTATGTTTTTTTCACTAGACAATGCCCGAAAGATTCAAAACATGACCTTTTTTGTAAGGTTTTTGGGTTTAAATATCATGAGTGAGGAGAACAAAACAAAAATCGAAACCGGGTGTTATCACTGCTATTCGATAAACTTCTTGCGATCAGCAATCTTTAAAAAAATGAAATCATTCAAAATGAACGGACAGACGGACCCTTCTGAAAGCGATAAAAATCACTGGTACGACTAATCATATTCACTGCCAGGGCGGACATGGACACTTTTTTACACACCATGAAATTTTATGACCCAAAAGGATTATTTTTTCGCGAAATAAAATTAATCGCAATTTTATATAGCACACAGCACCGAACGCAACATGAAGTTCTGGATAAAAATCGTGCTCAATCATGCTGAAACGTATTTGATGACGGCAATGTCAATTAAATAAATGGTTGTAAAACTAGATTGAAATGATCAAATCAGGCATATTTTCTACGAGAACCTACGAGAACTGTTCAGTATCTCTTTTCATTCATTCTTTCAAGGCTATAAACAAGTATTTCCAGCACAAATAGCCAACGTGCGGCATTTGGGGAGGTTGTGGGTAGAGTTGAAATGTGGGTAAAGCCTTGCACCTTATTTAATAAAACACCGCAATTTATCTACATTTCACCTGCCATACAAATGGTAAACACCACTCGCTCGGCTGTATGCATACAACCGCAAACGAGTAAATAAACAAACAAGCAAGCAACCGGGCAAGGAAATAACAAATTCGAAACCAAAGCTAGAAAAACAATCAACAAACGATAGCACGGAATCAATTTCTAATTCTGTTTGCTTCGTTCGATCCTCTCCCGACGACGCGTCGAAGAATCATCAGCAAACGCTCACGGTGTTTGGTCATTTAGAGCGTGGTTCCAAATTTCCCCACACATCCCTCGTTACCTCTCAAGTGTGTGCCAAAAAAACCACGCACATCCGGGAAGCTCGTGTTTATCGAAAAACATCATCACAACAACATGATACTCCTGCCTCAGTTCAGATCAAATTCGTGCGGCAAAAAGGATATTGGGATGATGCGTTTTGATGAGAAATCGTACGGCCGGCGATAGGGAGCGAACATCACATGCACACGTACACACAAGCGCACACGCCGGAAAGCAGAACGTGTTGGTAGTATTTGTCAGACGCTGGACGACAGTGTGATCCAATCCACAGAAATGGAAATCGCTTCGGAAAAGCGCACCCAGCCAATATGGTTCGGGGGGGTTGGGTAATCGTTTAAATCGGATCATTTTCATATAGATGAGTAACGGGCTGTCGCCGCTGACGTCATCGTCATTTGCGGTTGTATGCATCGAGTGTGATGGGCACGGACTGCCTGCGGACACGGTGATTGATGTACCAACCTCCGGTTGATCCTTGGTCGATGAGCTTCGACGGTCGCCACATTTTCATCACACATCGGCGCCTCTACCGAAGGGAGCGCACAGTATGCACGCCATAGTCAATGCGTTTTGTATGTAAATATTATTGCCATGATTTGTGAATAAAATGCACATACCAGTGGTTCGAGCAGCACTGGTGCTGGTAGACAGCGCTTTGCTTGTTTGGCAGCATGTTTTTGGCCAAAGTTTATTCGCATCGCGCGCCAAATTGGCACAAAAAGCAGTATCTAAAATCCGCCGCCTAGTACGAAATGTCAGTAGTGCCGCTCTGCGTAGAAACGGATCATTATAGGAGAAGCGAAGAGAGTTTTCCGGTTCCTTGTCGCAGTTTGTCCATTACTTATCGATTCTAAAGTCATTTCTAATGGTATATAAGTAGAACGGTTACCACCACAACCATCACCGAAAACTGGATTCCTTCAACTGTCAAACACCACCCAATGCCAGCCATTATTGCGACAGTTTTTAAGCTTCGTCGTGCCTTTGAAAAACGAAAAACATTCTCTGTCGTAAGAAGGCTTCGAGATGAATAAATCATGCAATCGGAAATCCATTTGTGGTTCCGCCAAAGCGTATGTTTTATTTGAATCTTCACAAAATTGTCGCTGTTTCCCCGCCGGAATCGTAGTTCCAATTTTTTTTTTAAATTGATAGAGCCTTGAATTAAAGTTGGATTCTGTATTACATTTCTTTCAGCAAATGTCTAACTGCAAACAGGAAGTTTTTTTTAAATGCACACAAATATTTGAATTTCATTCATCAGTTTGTTGGACAGCTTGGAAACTAATGGCTCTGCACCGAGGTATCTGACGGCTAGTTCTAACATGAATGATTCATCCCACACGAGTCGCACTTAAAATGATGCACATAGTAATTACGTTTCAAACGTGTTTCGATAATTGAGTGCCCGAATAGATGATGAACTCATCACTGCCTGCACTTTATCGATGCGATAATCACTTTACATCATGGTGATTGCAGTGCACATCATTAGTAATGCGCAGCAAAGTACATTTCATTACCGCAGAAACAACCCGAACAATCGAATGCGGTGATATCAACTACTACTTTCTCGCGCGCTTCCGTTTGACTCATCATCTTTTGATTGCAGCCGCAATCAGTGTAGAGCGCAAAAGAAGGCACCATCTTTTAGGGGAGGCAAATGAATGAAAAAATATGACAAACAAACGAACTGTAAGTTTACTTTCATTCTTGGTGCAATCTAGCCCGTGGCAAAGATCATGGTCCCTTTTTTTTTTCATAGTATGAAAGGTTTTCGCCGTTGAAAAAATCTTTGTCATCGTTTGACTCTGGTGACATTTTGCATTCCTGTGTTTGTGGATGTGTCTAAAAAAATGGTCATCTAAGCACATTTTGATATCGATGCGTTACCTCGCACTCTCCGTCGCAGGGTTGAAGTGCTTTTTTCAATCATCATTAAATGTAGCTCAGCAAAACTTGATTAAATCGATCGACCCGATACAAAGGGTCGCCTCGTGTCATCTTGTTTTAGTATAACGATTGCAATACCCGTTTGGCAGTGGTGCTCATGATAGAAGGAGACAGATCCTAAGTCAACACCAGGTTTGGTAGATGATTTCGACAGCCTGTAACATCGCTATTTCCGGTACAGACGCCCAAGTGTTAAGGTGAACCATAAAAATGTGACAACATAGCATGAAACCAAAACAGCACAGCTACCGTAACAGTATCATACGAACACACGCCGCCCAACACTTAGCCCGATCAGTGTAGATCGAGCGCACATTGTGTAGGCAGGGTGGTAGGAAGCGAACGTGTCCAATGTTTGTCACCGACAGTGGCGGAAGGACAATTATAAGCACACGGCTCGGTGACCAATTCAACCAACCGTGACCAAAACGACGGGTGGTTGGTCAGGCCTGAGATGTCATTAAAATTTCACGCCTTCACACATTTTGACCAGGGCCGGCCCGGTTCCAGCACTTTTCTGCCAATTTCGGGGAAAAACTACAAACGGAGAATTTGCGGAAAAGCAGAAAACAGCAAGAGCGCACAATGCAATAGACCGGGTGAAAGTGACATGATTGTGGTCAGTTCGTTCCACACCACTTGAATGCTGCTGAAACCGATGGAAGATTGTATAAATAAAACGGTTGAACGCGTGGCGATTATTTTAGCTGTTTCCGTTTTGAGACTCAACCGATGGTCATGGAATGTGTAAAGACAGGCTCAATTTTCATCAACCACCGGAAGCTGTGTGTTCGGGTCAAGAGGAATCAATGGCACAATTTAAGCCAAGCGGTTCATTCGGCTTGTAGCATAGTAACGTTTGAGAATACAGAGCAAAGTCAAACTTTCAAGGAGTATTCACACCATCGTCTAATAGGACGCGAAACAAACCAACGCGTGTGGAAAGAAAAAAAAAACAGTCCTGTCATGTATGAAAGCCAGGTGAAGGTGTCGGGCATGTTTACTTAATTTTCATTTCACTCATACCGCTGCTTATTGCATCGGTTAAGTTTCGCCAAAAGAGTACTCCACACAGTTTAATTGTTATTGGTGCTCCCGAGTTCCCAGAGTACTCTTTACTTTAGCGAAGCACTCGGACGTGGTCCGGGAGTATTAAATTTCCCTTTCACTCTCTTTGCTCGGTTACTAGCCAGAAAGTAGCTTCTCACACAGTATTGAAGGCTAACAGTATTCGCCCTACGGGAAGACAGTATGCCGTTTGTCTTGCTAGGGGGCCTATGGCACTTGAGCCTGTTTGTCTTCGTGGCGGTGACTCGATTTTATTCCTGCTCGTTCACACTGAAAGACACCCATTTCGCGGTGATATGGCACGGGTAATAAATTTCATTTTGGAAAACCATTTTTCCCACCATTCAAGTTTGCCCCACTACAGCTGTCGTACTCGCTTGCGTTCGCTGATTGTTGCCACGGAGGATGAGGCAGGTTAAAGCAAAACCGCTATGGAAAAGGTGCAAGCCAATCAATTGGACCTACCGGGCGGATTAAAGCGCCCGTGCCGGAAACTCCGAAGACGAAGGCTCCACGCTGCTCCGTCTAGTTCTTGCTTGCCTCCGATCAATCGTGCCGGAAAGAAACCCATTTTTCTTATCCACCGACATTTAAATAAATATCGACGTACAACAGAGCGTGCGATTTACCGGTAAGACCAAGGGTGAGCAATGGTTGGAAAAACGATCACGAAAAAATTTGCACCGAGGGCGGATGCAAACTTCCGGTGATTTTTCTTGTCGCCTTCCGTCGCTGGAAGAAGGAAGACCATTTCTTCCCCACCTCCATGGGATTTTGCATTATCTGGCCGTCTGTTTATTTTTTTCTTTATTTTTTGCACGCTACAAATAAAACCACCGCCAAAAGCGACCGTTTTCCAGAAAGCTTTTTGCGCACCGGAACGAGATTCCCATTGGCCTTTCGTTCCATTCCGTCCCCAGGGGACCCATCATTGCAATTGAAGGGATTGATGTTCCCCGAACTGTTTCCAGATTGTTCTATGAATTTTATTTTTACTCCTGTCGGTGCCTCATTCAGCGGAAGGGTCTTAGCTTCTTATCCCAAAAGTCACTCGATTGAAAGTGACAATTTTGTTACATTTACTGATTAGTCGCAGCAACAGAGGGTGTTAGCAAACAAATAATGGTTTGAGCTTTCAAATCGGACAAAGCGTTGTTGTTTTGGTTTAGGAGGAAACCCGCTTGTACTAGGAATTTTGATCGATAAACGTATTTTATGCTTCATCGTTTCTATTTGCAATACAGCATTATGGCTTATAGCGTCATTCTTTTAAGAAATAGCAGTATTTGTGTCCGGGATTGTACGTTACTTTTTTTCTTATTTATGATGGTTAAGATGAGATAAACATAAAGAAGGAGTTTCTTTTTTAATTAGCTACTAGTAATATTAAGCTGACAAGAGTGTAAAAGTTGGTTAAAAATGATTCCGTTCATCAATCTGTTTCATCAACACTGAAATACAAATAAAAACACACAAAACTATCCCACATACCGACTTTATAAAACTATTTATATGTAATGTTTATACATTAAATGTATACATTATATTAATGATATATTATAAAAAATATAAGAAATATAATAGAATATACTATAATCTAGTATAACATAATATATTATAATATAATATAATACAATACAATATATTAAATCAAAATATAATAGAACATAGTATAATAAAATATGATATAATTAATTTAATATGTTATATCATATAACATTATATTATATGTTATTTTTATTAAATTGTATTTTATTTTGTTATATTATACTCCATTCTATTATATTATATTATTGTATAAAATTATGTTACAATTTATTATATCATATCATTATAGTACAAAATTATGTTACTATATTACATATATGTTATTATTATATTATACTATAAAACTCATTCACAATTTTAGAAAAATAATCATAATATTAAACTTTACGAAGTACATTTAGCCTTTTCATCAGATTTGTTAAACAATGTGTACACAATTTTCTGGTTAAGGGGTATGTTGTACGTCTGAACAAGGAACGAATGAATTAATCTGACACGTTGACGGAACCATAACGAACGTTACGTAATATTTGGAACACCTGAATTCCCAATACAAAAAAAATCATCTATTCGCGCACCTTGCATTCACAGTGGTTGGACAGAGTTGCAATAATGCACAACGATTTTACAATGCGTTTTTGTGCTACGTAAACCCCAACCGTGCGGTCAGTGTGAAAAGAGCGGGAAGTGAAAACAAACCAAACAAGGTCCATCCGGCCCTCCGATGGTCCGATGGCGAAATGCATTTGACGCATCGTGTTACGCGTTTGTTGGGTACGCTGTGCATTAATTGGGTGTGCTTATCGATGCCACGCAGCGTCGACGACGATGCGATCGTGTCTGATGATAGGACCAGTGGCTTTACCATACCATAACACCTACGCCTTTTCCAAGGGAATACTGCCACGGATGACAATAAGCCGTCATACGATGCGCCGATGGTAGTGGAAAGCTTTCCATGGTTTCCGTACAGCAACGATGCCGTGTTCAATTCGCTAAAATCAAAAACTAGTCGCCCATCTCTTCATCCGACAACAAACAACAACGCAAAAATGTCAATGACATTATTCACGACGGAAATTTTCAGCCTTCCACGTAATACCATTTTTGGAACGAGCTCGGAAAGGTGGCATATAAACCGATACAAACTCCGCTTCCGCTTCCTGGACCACAAACAGGGTTGGGTCTCCGATCATGCACAACCTCACTGTCCGAACCAAAACTGACAGGTGTTTTAATGTATGGGAGTGTGTATAAAATAAGTAAGCATTTTGTGCATTCTTGGTCAAAGGTTTTGAGGAAATGGGAAAAATAAAATAAAATGAATTAAAGTAACTTTAAACTAGAGAGAGAACGACAGAAACTACCTAAGAGAACGAGAGAACGCACCTCTCACCAGCGCTGAGTGATTTGTTGAACCATAAAAAGAAGTAGATCCGTTTATGTAGCAATAAAAAGAAAACTGTTCTAAATCATAATTGCAAATATTGATCAAAATAAGTTTGAAGAAAAGCTATAAATACATGTTTCAAATGCATATTTATTAAGTTAAGGCCAGTATACAGCTGTAGATAATCTTCACTAAAATAGATTCTTACTACCAGCGTAATGATTAATTGATGTATGTTCATATTTATTTCTCGTTCCAGATTCTCTTTGCCTGTATTGTTTGTGCATTAGCTCGACCTGAACCAGAGCCCCCGAGAGCACGCATTGTCGTGCCTGCAAAGCAACAGCAATTGCCGCAGTACGAATATGGCGCACCGAAACCAGAATACGGTCCACCAGCAGAAGAATATGGTCCACCACCGCCCACGGTATATGGTCCACCGGCCCGTGAATATGGACCGCCACCGAAACTGATCACCAAGAATGTGTACGTGCACGTTCCACCGGAGGAACCGACCGAGATTGTCAAAAGTCCCGTACTGGAAGCTCCCATTCCCAAAAAGCATTACAAAATTATCTTCATTAAGGCGCCGGCTCCACCAGCCCCGATCAAGCAGGTGATTCCACCACAGCCACAGGACGAACATAAGACCCTCGTCTACGTGCTGGTTAAGAAACCGGAGGATCCCGCACCATTGGAAATTCCAGTGCCAGAAACTACCGAGCCCAACAAACCGGAGGTGTACTTCATCAAGTACAAGGAGGGCGAAAAGGAGCCACACAAACAGTACGGCCCACCAGCTCCCGCCTATGGACCGCCGTCTGGGCCGGCCCGGTATCAACAATTCTGAGCACCTCAAAAACTAGACAATTCCCAAGTGCTCTGGAAGTCGCAGTCAAAAGAAAAAGATTTTCCAAGTTGTTATTGCTTAGTAGTAGTAATTGTTGTTGTATGTTAAGTTTTTAAAAGTTTGCATACGGTGCTGTTGTTTCATCCGATTGAAAAGACATTCCATCAGTCATTGATCCCCATGAGCAGTCGTAAGGGTGTTGCCATGTGATGTACCGAAGCATAAGGTTCCTTCTTTTTTCTTAAGCAAATGGATGGAACTCTTGTACAAGAATGTGAAGGTTTCAGTGAATGAAATAAATATCCTATCTCTCCATAACTCAATGTATATTCCGTCTTACACAGTTTGATGACACTTCCTACGCTTCCGTTGCTTTGTACGATACCACCCACCACCTGTAGATATTCGTGTTAATGTTGAACATGCACCTCAAGGAACGTTAACCAACAAGGGCCATTTTATTTGCGTTCTCCTATGTTGAATCGTGTCCATCCGTACCCTTTGATTCCAACTAACGGTAGTAGACATGCCTCTTTCTAATTCAGCTGCACAATCAAGGCGACAGTTTGTTCACAGCTCAGAATCAGTTCTTAAATAGAAAAACAAGCACCGTAATGGATAAACTGGCAAAGAACTTATAGGTAAATATTGATCTTCCATCTATTTGAAATATCGTCTCATGATGGTTGTCATGTGTAAAGTATCTCCACGCCTGTACTGTAAGCTGAATGACATACCCTTGTACAAAGCTTACGTATTTTAGGATTATGAGTATGAGATTTCTGCAACGAAAACTGAACGCAAGGAATAAAGAATATTCCCAGTTGAAACAATGAACGATGAAACAAACAAAAAATAAAAAAAAGGACATCATAAGGACATGCACAAACAAGCGTTAGAGTGTATGTGCTAGGAAATTGAATTAGAAAACAATTTGTGCAGTACAAATAAAACAGAGTAGAATTTTACTGCTTCGAAATTTTGTCCACTGCTTTCGAATTCACTTATAGTGCGTTAAATGACTTTGGGACAATCTGTTCAGCTTTGTTATCTAGTGTACAGTTGATGAGAAAAAAATAAATAAACGACCGAAAGCAAACCCAGCTATCCGAAAAAAGCGTGTATGTAAAAGAAAACACGCGCGTTGAATAGTAAAAGTGTACGGCGTAAATTGACGAAGGAAGGTTATGTTTACTTTTGTCCCTTCTATCCCTACACTCATACAATCGACAGGAACGTGTTTCGCAACTGGATGGAATATTTGATTTTAAGAAAATGCAGGTACTATATAAACATCATTCGAAGATTAAACATGATTGTATTTCTGCACTCGACCGAATCGATAAATTCAAAACTAGAAATCAGAGCAAACTGGAAGGAGCAAAATTTAATTTGAGAAATATTTGTATTGGCATGCTTGCCGTGACAATGCTGTACTTCAATTTTAAAACGTCTATTACCATGTAGCATATATTTCAAAAATAGAATTTTTAGTTAAATTTTCGAATTATAAGTTTTTTCGTAAATCTTTTAATATTGCTTACTTATTCAGTTGTTGTACAAAGCTTAACCGATTAACGGAGACCCGATCGTAAAAATAGACGTAACAATAGGAAGAGAAACATGATTGTCCGTTGATGGGATTGGACACCGAATGTTCCCGCAACTTGTTCATCTCTGGATCCGATCAGATAATATTTGCTTTATCGTTCAACGCCGTATTGGTTAACTCAATGATAATTGAGATTTTGTTGGTTAGATTGTTGCCTTCAACCCAACAACGTTTATTATATTTACTTATGTACATATCACCTCTTTTGTGAATTAATATGCTTACTTCAGAAGATACAAAATGTTTATTTTAAAACATTCATACATGAAGATATTTACAAATGTATATCATAAGTCTTTTTTCTAATCAAACGTGCTCATTTATGTTGGAATATGTTGGTCGATAGTACAACTGACATAAACTCTTTTTACTCGTGTGTGATCGGTGGTCTCTCTAATATTTAATTTTTTCATAGGGTTTTTGTTTTTTTTTGTCAAGTTTTGGCTGTACTACTAATGGGCTTGACTATCAATGACTTATTGATTACCCATAGCAGGATATTTCGTCCTGAGTAGGAAAGGGCAGGATCAATGTGGAGCTTGAACCCATGACTAGCACGTTGTTAACTGTACCACGAAGCGGATCCTCTATATTAAAATAAGGTAATTGAAATATTAACCACTGCCTAAAAACCTGTGTTTATATTTTGTAAGAAATTTATTCAATCATGAATGTAAGAGAAACTTAGAAATGACTCGTGATTGTTTAGAACTTACCGTCATACTGTTCAGTAGAAACGTTATCGTGGCCCCAGGCTTCGACGGTGGTGTAGAACAGTTAGCTCGTAGAATATCGCCCGGATCGTATTTGGTGTGTTCCGTCCATAGGGTTGGTGGAGAATGAGGTAGTTCTGGAATGAGGCGTCCCACGATACCAAACATAAATAAACGTCAAAACTAGTAAAAAAAAACCCCTGTACAACGATGGCGCAGAAAATGAATGAAAGAACGCTGTATCCCTTAGCAACGAGAATTTATTTTGGGTGCATAACAAACGGTGGTTCACATGGAGTAGGCAGTGTCACAGCTGCGTAGAAGAAAAACACAAAAGCATTGTTTGTTTTCAGTATGTTATAGGAGAACTGTACGGTTGGTCATTCACAGTGCTATTTCCTCTACTCTATGGCGAAGATGGTGCTTTTGCAAGAAATTTACTGTCCTGAGCAGATCGTGATACCTGAAAATTTTCACATCACCCTAAAGCAGTATGCGAAAGGTTTGTTAAAATATTTTCTCTTTATACTGCCGCCCAGAAACGGAACCTAACATGTTTGTGTGTATTTGTCTGTGGCCTACACCTACAGCGGTAATACGAACGCAGCCGTTTGATTTGTTACGGTGGTCCGCAGCATATTTCCGTAGTTTGGCACTCAGTGTGCAGCCCCCGGTTAAATCACGCTACGAACCAGCAGGACACTTTAGGCAACTAACCACTGGCATTGTTCGAGTATTAATTGATCAGGTGAGCATGTGTTTCCATTTCATACATATCGATAGTTTAATGAAAATTAGCGCAATGGTCGCTTACATGTGTACAAAAAATATAAAAATTCAAGCGCATCGTAAACTAGTTGCCTTACTTTGAAGTGATTATTTATGCAAGAATTAGAAATAGATTAACTTTGTTTTTAAATCATGCATTCAATCTTGTAGCATATCTGCTATACATACCAAATTATAATACACGCTATCAGCTAAAGACACTTTGTAACACATTTTGGAAAGAACCATTGTTCTTGTCAACACACAAGACAAACGTAACTAACTTAGTAAAAACAATAACTATCCAACATACAACCCGGAACCAAATGCATGAAACTCACAAGTTCTTTTGAGTATAAATAAAACCAACTTCGAAAACAAACATAAGCCTTACTTAGTGTATCCTTTTGATACACTTGATGGATGCCATCAGAGCGTCCATATTCCTGATTTTTTTAATCGAAAATTTTACCGGAAAATCAAATATGTTCGTTACGAAAAGCTTCCGTAAAGTGCCATTGATTTCAATTGAACCCTTTAACGAACCAGTTTTAAAATACTGTTTCGATTGCAGTGCATTACCACCATGGTTTACATAGTGTCATAGCAATAAATTAAATGCATGATTAAGTTTTTATACACTCCAGGCAAGAACATGCTCCACTAGATTTTCACACCTCGCATTTCTACCAGACAGGCAAGTGGTGGAGATCATACTTCCGTGAGAGAAGTGTGTTGATTCACAAATACTACGGCTACTCCTAATTCATTACAATTCTCTGACAACGATTTACGCTGCATACTTGGCCAACGCTGGTCGAAGTATGTACAGCACTATGCAAACAAAATGCAAAATCGCACCACTTTACTTGTTTCTCCTGTTTATTTCCCATTCGCAAAGCTCAAGCTCAGGACTCGAATATTTGCAGGGTTTTATCATCTTCTACAAGGTTCTCACATTATTCGTTTTTCTTTTCTTTTCTCATGCTTCACGTTTCCGTGTGTTTGCCATTGCCCGGCTGGCGTTTCATTGAGAACTTCTTCACAGCTTGGGAAAGGTTATTACGTACACAAGAAGATCCTTCTGGAGAAATGGGAAGGTTTATGTCTGCCGGAAGTAAGAAACGTTGTTTTATTAGTAATTTTGTAAGCTCGAAACATTTCAATGCACACACACACACATCCACCAAACCATTTATGTGTATTCGTTGTTTTTGATCTCATATGTCCATGTCCAACAACGATACAGTTTGTCGGTTGATGTGTTGAATACTGTTTAGCATTTTTCTAACATTATATTTCTATATACTCTATGAACATCTGGGATAAACTTCATGCAACCTTGGAAATCGTCCGGACTTGCCTAACACGCCGAGGAAGGAAGACTTATTAAATGTTCTGTCACTACTTCGGATGTTGAATTGGTCCCAACTCCATTGGCTGAAGATTATTGCCGTTTTCATCGGTCAACTGTGTAAAGTAAGTAGCGGTCGGTGGTTACGAATGGTGTTGATACGCTAATGAAGCTCCCTTCTCATTTAATTATCTACACTTTACCGTGAGACTGTTACTATTTCACACACAATTTTCACCAATTCTGAAGTCTATATGATTCGCATCCTTCGCACAAACTAATTCCCAGAACTTTACGAAAACCACAGAAATGATCTGTGAAATGCTAACCGAAGATCCAGATGGAGGTGCAGCGTCGATACCGTTTTGGATGTTCCGAGAGTGCTTTCTTGCGCTGGCCGATTTGGACTGCAGCTCCGTGCAAAAGTTTGTCAACGGAAGGAAAGTTCTGTAAGTTATGTTACCACTGCAGTGATTAAAGCTGTAGTATGCAATAACGTTGTTACCCAAAACCTTGCTTTCTGAAACTGTATCTCGAACTCTTTGCTCACACTGTCATTGTGGAATGTCTCGTGGAATGTATGAACACACACAGGGACGAAGATACTGGGGCATTGGAAGAGGAACAGATGCCGCCCGCACTTCCGAAAGTTTTGTCAACAATTTCATTTAAAAATGCCATTATTGACAAGTACCGTTCCACACTAGAGGTGAGAGGCTTCTTAGGTGACCTTTCCATGTATTGTGATGTCTGTTTAACTTTTTGATTGCAGCATGAAACCAAGCAGCATCATTTTGCTCTGTCCGGCAACATCAACACTGACGACAACGACCAACTTTCGGAACCTTCGGTCGCTCCCTCGAGGCTGGAATCTGATTTTAAGTTTTTCGGCGATGACACCGATGCACATGAATCTCTCCGCAGGGCACCAGACTTTAACAGTGTGATAGTTTTGCTGAAGCGACTTCGTGGCGATGGGGCCATTTCGATGGTCAGTGAGAGCACCCTGTCCAAGGCTGCTCTAGAGCGTACGCGTGAACGTTCGAAACAAATAGAAGAACTCAAGGTCTCGATCAGTGAAGAGGAATACAACAAACTGAAGGAACAGGAACGGCATGAGCTGCTGAAGGAAATGGGCCCACCATGGTTATTGTTGTATCTGTTCTCTCAAGACTGCTCTCGTTCCAAATCGTTCAATTATGTTGAGCAGTCCTCTACCTCTATTTCGGATGACTCCGTATCAGCATATTCGATGGAAAACATTTTCGAGGACACGTTGGAATTGGATCCAAGTGCCACTTTTGCACACGACCGTCGTAAATCTAGCTTCTCTCTACCGGTAACACTACGGGCAAGGATGAGCGTCAGCTCTCATTCTGCAGCTTTCATTACAAACGAAATCCTCTCGAAGGTCGTCTGCTCCATCGATCAGGCAATTATCGACGGAGAGTGTGAGCTTTCATTAGGCTCGATAGCTAATTTCTTGGAGGAAAAATCTAACTCAAATGAAGATTTTCTTGCTCCCGCTGATCATGAAAAATTACAGTCATTTCTAAAAGAAGCGGAAAGCCGTGAACTGGAAGTGAAAGACATAAATGAGCTGTACAACTTTTTTGTAAGTGAAAGCTTCAAGCGTGCCTTACAGGACAACGACAATGAACCACAACAAAAGGAAATATTTAGCATCTTTGGAGAAAGCGGAATCGAAGTGGATGCAAATCTGCTTGAGGCTAAAATTTCGGACAGTATGATACTAGGTCTAGTAGCACCACCGCCAATAGAAGAACCATCTGAAGAAACAAAAGAAAAATCTGAAAGTGTAGAGCTGAGTGCAATTTTACCGACACCCTCCATGGATACACTGTTGCCAATTGCCTGTGAAGGGATTACACAGACTGATCCAATCGAAATAGCCTGCGTGCAGCGTAAAATACCTCTTGTTCCAACGGATGATCAGCGCATTACATATAAATGCAAAATATCTCCAATACCAGGTATCGGTACCCCTTTGGATGAGACCGTTCGTGATGCGTTTCTCACATATTTGGCACAACGTGCCGTAGATCAACAAGGTTTGATATATCCACGCAATTTTCAAGAGGCTCTATGCCCGCGCATCGAGTGATTTAACTAAAATCTGAGTGGATTTCAAACATACGGCGATCTGCTTTCAATCTTGCCAAGGCACATTTCCCCGAAAAACATTTATCATGGTTCCACAGCTATTATGCGATGATTGTATGCCATAGGAAGTGTTGTTTTCAAAGGGAAATGATACGATTTTTTTAGAGCTTTAAAGCGTTGCTGCAATATACAAAAATGAACACCCGAGTGCTAAAGAATTCAAAATCTTTTGTGCAAAGCCTGACTGCTGAAGATATATATTATCGTCACGCACATACCATTTATGATACACAATACATACCACATTTATCACATCATTATTCACTTGAGGATGACATTTTCCATTTTTCACCCTGCAGCACTGTTCATGTGAATTACTTAACGTACATGTTGGAGCACTTGCTAAGCCATCATCAGCGTGACCAACTTGAGAGTTTGTACAGCGTTAATGGTGGTTCTCTATCTAAAGACTAGTACTAGTACAAAACCTAACAAAACATGTACAATGAAAATGTTTTTGTTTGCAAGCTTATCAAACTATATTCCATGGTATTTGTATTTCTATTCATCAACCTAATTGTACCCAGGTCCATCGAACGCACCAATTACTATGATGCTTTTAACGGCTTGGCAAACGAAAACAGGCATACATCTCACCATATTTGTCTAGACCTTCTTCTGAATATAAATACCGGTACGAATAAATGGTCATGTGGCACTGTTTGCGGCAACATTCGGCGGTCACTCAGGAAGGACAGAAAACAAAGCATACCTGAACTGTGACGTAAAAAACCGTCCAGCTCAAAAAAAAGAAAGACAGCAGTGCTGCAACCATTAAAAAAATGGCATACACTCAAAAGTGAACAATACAACAAGAGTTTAATGATGTTGTCGGATGCAATGCATAGCATGATTTAAAATTTTGACCCATGGAGCGGAAGCTAGCTGCTGTAATGCTGTCGTTTCCGGAACCACCCATGGACCACTTGTGCAGTTTTTGACTGGCGAGGTTCAATTGTTTGTACTTTTCAGCTCCTCGTTTTCACATCAAAATTCAATGTAATTCAATAAAAGTGAATGTGAGTTTATTAAATGGCACTACCGAACATATACACACGTATGGAGTGCTAGCTGAAAGAAGCAAAGAAAAACAAATTATGATCAGCAGGAAACCAAAAAACAACAAAATAGTAAAAAAAAAACAGAAATATTAAGAAACACATTTCTGGCACAATGAAATATGAATCAAATTAACTGAAAAAAGTACACATGAAAAGCACGCAGCGATAGAGCAAATATGTAACATTATTGACACAGGGATAATACTACAGGGACGACATAAAATTAGTACAAATATTTGAGCATAGAATGTATTTCCACGACGACGTTTTTAATGGTGTATCTCACATGTTTACAATAAAGAAATATAATTCCTTATCTTGTTGCGTTGATTCTGCACGATACATTCTGCTATCCAAACAATGTTACGAAATTCTTGCTCTTTTAGTTTTAGGTATGAGTAAAATACACCAAAATGAAATTGCTGCATAAAGCTGCGCGCGTGGAGCTTAGCTTCGTAACCGGAAAATTTGTCTTCCAAGGACCATCCATCGAGATTGTTTAGGTCTTCGAACAGCGTTCCATACTCAGCATAACGCGAGGCAACCAATCGTACTTGCTCGTAATCAGACGCGCGTCCCAATGCCAACAAACCTTCTGGATACAAACGACCACAGCATGGATAAAGATGCACATACTCTTCTTTGGGGAGTGCCGTTCCAAGTGCGTTGATGGTTATAATGATGGCACGACGATCCGCTTCAAATGCTAGTATTTCACACATAACATTTGCAGTAGCTCCTCCAATTTCTTTGCACAAGTTGTAGAACTTCTCCAAATATGTTTTATACAGAGTGTTGCGTAAAATTTCGATATTCAGTTCATCCATATCCTGCTCCCAGCAACAATTGTCAAAAAACGGAGCCAGCGGAGAATCGATCAGAATTGCATTGTACAGATCAGAGGGGGCTAATGTCATATTAATAGCTTCCATTTGTTCAAACAGGCCAAGTGGGTTGCACATTGCAATTACATCTAGCACTGGACGCTTGTGCAACATACCCGTAATGAGCAAGATCGTGTTATCGATCATGTAACTGTATGTGATAAAGTCCAGAAACTCCGCCAATGGCTGAACCGCCTGATTCCGAAGATATGAGAATTCGACAACCAATGTTTCACGCAGCCTTTGGTCGATTATAGACACCGTAATTGGGGACGTTTCGTTCGCTAAAAACGGTCCATACTCAGTGCTTTGCAGTTGAAGCTTCAAATCTTCGAGTGTTTCACACTGTATCAAATTCAAGTAATCAGACTGCTTCAAGATGCTAGATTTGAAACCACGGCACAAAGCTTCCAGATATCCACCGTCAATATTGAATAAACAACCAGACATATTTTATCGGTAAGGTATGTGCCCTGTTTAGCAGTAAATAACTTCGACTACTACTGATGTTCAACCCAAAGCAACATTGTACAGTGCTGCACTGCAAAAACTGAACTACTTTGTTTCTACTTTCTATTCCACACATGGATTTAGTTAGATACATCAACCATGTCATGTGTACGCAGCAAACTAATCGAAATTTACTGTTTACGCAACTCACTGTACGACAATCGATTACGATTATGAATTATTGTTACCTTGCTGATGCATATCACGTATCAAGTAATATGACATCGATTGTTCAAGCCATTTAGATTGCGAATGGTGAAAACAGAATGTTAACTATAAAAACATGGCAAAAATTATTGGTGCTTCATTGAGTGCGGATTTTCGAATGAGGCTTTGATGTGTTTTTTTTAAAGGTAATTATTACATACATACATTATATACATTTTAATATTGTCCAAAGAAAGCATATAATTTAGAAAATAGAAAAATATTTATCTTTTTAGTCATATTTCACCATTTTGACCGAATACTAGTTCATCTCATCCATGTTTTTCAGCTTGGTTGTCATATGTGCGGATTGTCGAGGCGCGGATTGTCGAGCGTGCGGATTAAAAAGATGCAGACTACCGAACGTGAAGTATATAACCACGCTGATTGGGTCTTTTTAATTAGCTTGTTTAGTAGTTGGTACCTCAATAGTCGTGTTTCCAAGTGACGAAGTAGCTGTGGCATAAAGAAACATCGGCATGGTAGTCATAAGCCGCGTTTCGATGAAACGATTTCTGCTTGCAAACTCCTGTCAAAACCATCGTTTTCCATGGCAACGGAAAATCGAGCAAAGTTCGGCGAATCTTATTCGTGCAATTTTTGCCATCCACCGCAGGCTGGATGGAACGAATCTTTGCTTGTAATCATTTGCCAGGTGCAAAGAAAGCTTTGTATTTTGGTATTTCAACTTATGTTTGGGATCCCTGCGCATGGGACAACATTCGTTAAAAGGTGTTTAGTGATTTCCATACAGTAAAAACAAGTGTTAATGTGTATAAGTTTATAAAATTGCCGTTTTCGAATCTACAGAAGAATCGTCTAATGGAAACGCAAAACTGTTCGCGAATCGTTTTTGATAATGGAAGGGGAAAGATTCGCCATCAAAAAATCGTTTCATCGAGAGTTACCTATTGAATTTGTATTTTTAGTTGGCACGTTTTTTCATGTTTCCAAGATTTTAAAATTTTGGCAATAAGCCATGAGATTTTTTTAAATTTTTAGAAAACACCTAGTATTGAGCTGATATCGAATCCAACTATCGAAAACAGCTATCAGCCTACTATCGCGCGTTCAACTAAAAAGCATGACTGTACGGCCTGACGAGGTGAAATATACAGCCAAGGTGTATGGATGTTAGGAGGTGAAGTGCTTCAGAGCGAATTGACATTTTACGACTTGACATAACAATACTGGGGGCTCCGCTATTAAAATCGGGAAGGGCTGGAGGGGGGTATAGAACATTGTATGCGATTTGACATAACAATACTCAATGATGGCGCCCGGAAAACGCGCTAATAATTCACCTTCTTAATAAACACACCATGTATACAGCGAAATGAACTATGTGACCGACAAAATATCTGACAGCTAACGCATCACAGTAACTAGCTGATATGAATACAAACGTGTACTAAAACGCACTAAATTCATCAAAGAACTTCAATATCAAACATTTCGTTAATTTTAAGTCAAAAGTTCATCATTTCTTCCAATTTGTAAATGTTCCGCTTAAGAAGATACTTTTTTTGAGTTATTATCGAAAGCGGGTATTGTATCTGCCCCAACCCTTTAGCTTTAACTTTTCTCGATATTTCGCTATATATTTCACCCTGTCTGGCCGCACGGTGACAACTAAAAAGCGTTCCACTTTTTAGTGCAACTGCAGCTGTATTTGATGTAGAAATATACGATGAAGAGTGTCAATTAAACAATAGTTAATCTCTACACAATCCTGAAAATGGTGTACCCCTTTTCTCATTAACTACCACCCTGTACTGCTAATGCGAACTAATTATGATACTACTGGAAAACACGGGACGTATAAGATAATCAATTATGCTGCTGTGGATAAATTAACGATGACGATTAAAAATACATTTGTGTCGCGGCCGTTTTCTGTGCCTTTCAACGTCGAAAAGCCGGCAAGGCTACAAGAACCGAGCAATTCCGCCATCGTTCGAGCGGTGAACGATAAATTGAAATGTACGACCGATTCCGCCCTTATCGCCGACGCTGTCAACGTATCAAATCATTTTACGATGAAACAGTTCGTCGGTCAGTCCTGGATGGATGCATTCGAAGCACTGCAAGCATCGCCCAATCCTTATGAAATCCCATCCCCGATGAAATATGATGGCAGTCGGCAAAGTAAGCCGAGCAGCCGTGTCGGTACGTGCTATTTTAGAACGAATCTCATGAATGATGTGTCTTCCTGTTCCGGTGTTCAGGTCTCGACGTCAACGAAATGATCACTCAGATCTGAATCGTTCGCACTGTGGAAAGCCATGCCGGTTGCGCGGTCTGCGAATCCTGCACCAAACGAAGGCAATTTATTAAGTAAGGAAAATGCACTCCCTTTTTTGCCTGCCCTTCCACTTTCTCTTTCTGTCTTACTGACTTCCACTGCAGTGCAGATACAGTTCATGACAATCTTCTGCAAAAAAAAAATGGTTTCTTCAATTTGAAGATGGCAACAAATGGATCCAATATCTTCCAGCTAAGTTATATTCCATTGTGTTATGCCATCGCCGATCATACGCAAGACATACCTTGGCTAGACGTAACTTGTGAGGCTTATTTGAATGTATAAATATTTTTTCTCTACATTACAACACTAAACATCACTGATTTTACATTTCGACATTATATGATGTAGCTTGAAAAAGCATCGTTGATAAAGATGGACTGTAACAGCACAAGACTTTTTTTTCTTCATCTTGTTCGGCAGTTTAAGAATGTATAACTCCGACCAGATGCGAGTCATTCAAATTGAAGCATTGCTGGTATCCTTCTAGCACGAACGAAAGCGTAGATCGTGGGAGAAATTAATTAATGGAACATTTCAAGTCGTAAAGTAAATATGTTGCAGGTTGGTCGCTCCAAACGCACACACTTTCTAACACACATACACTCACACTCAGACACTGTTTCTTTATGCTCACTTCGTCAAAGACGTGATAGTACTGAAATTCTGCAGTCATTTCCCTTCTTCTTCAATTAAACGCCACTCCAACTTTTGCTCCAGTGGAAGTCCGGTAAAGGTGTGCTTCAAATAAATCGATGTTAAGGAAATTAAACTACACTTTGTTGTCTGATCTATTTCATACAATTATTCGCCCGCTCTAGCTGCATCCCATGGGTAAAGAGAGATGCCCAATCGAACAACATGAAATGAGCCAAGAATGCAATTAAAAGTTATCCCGCGGTTCTTTTCTTCCAGTACGCTCTATCGCGCTCACAAATAAATAAAATTGGAATGCGTTTCACGCTGTTTGCAGAGCAACTTAACTTAACAGTGAGAAACACGATACAGACTATCACCATCTTCCCAGAACACTGAACACATGAAAACTGCTAAGATTTACACAATTAACAGCGTTTTTGGAATAAAAAAATCCTATCAATAAATTCTTCTTACGAAAACAGATTAAAAATGAAGGCTGGAATGTATTTTTAGGTGTGTTGAGTTTTAAATGAAAAGCACTGTTAATTCTGCTCATAATAGTAATAGCAACCATTTTACTAATTGTTGATAACAATCAACGGTTCATTTAATCTAATACGACAAACGGTCAGATAGAGGGCGACATAGACGTAAAGAATAGGGACAATCACTGTCAAAAAAATCGAGAAAGTGAGAGGTTATAAAAGAATCTAGCGCAGAAGTAGCGGCTCTTTTGTTACGCGCTCAGTTCGTATTTAATAAATTATTTTTTAACCTATATCAAAAGCATGTGTTAAACGAATTTCAACAAAGTTTTCCGGTTTTCAACATCGGACTTGGATTGAGATAAGGTATAATGTTGCATCACTTTTTTTACAAAACATTGAAGCTACTTGTACAATCTTCGGTACTCCATTTACCGACTGCATTCCGTTAGATTTGCCACCACACATCTTACGCACATCTTTATCATACCGTCGGATGGATTATGCATGTGTTGAATTCTAATTATGGTCATTTCAAGGAGTTCATTTCCATTGAATATTAATTTATGTTTATGTTTGCAATGAAACTGTGTGATATATTTGTTTAGAAACAGACAAAAACGGCTAAAGAAAGGCCCTCATATTTTGGTTTTGTTTTGAACATAAAAATTTGTTACGATTTCAGTTACCACCGAGTGAAGTGATTGTCTAAAAATAGACGCATTGTAAAACCGTAGTCTTATAAATTCGAATTTTGAAGTTTAAAAGCACTGTAAGTGTAATAATCCTATGTAACTAAGGCCAATAAAGCTAGCTGAATAGCATTTCATCGAATATTGCACCCAATCTTTAAAAGATTTCGTTTCATCTGATTCAGCTACCAATCTCGCATGTTTCATCGGAGTACAGTCTGTTCCCGAGTTACGCGGTACTTGATATATGCAGATTCAGAGATAAGCGATGTTCTAAATTTGCCATTTTATGTGACAAATCAGTACAATTTGTACAATGCAAAATAAATTGCTATTTTTGTCGAAATTTTTAAACTGCATAAATATTGTAATTTTCTACATGAATGGTAAAGTGTATAGAATTACTAAATTTTATCAAAATAATTTGAAAGTCGTGATATTCGACATACGCGGATACCTGTGGAATGCATAAACCACGTATCACGGGCACAGACCGTATATTAAAACATTAAAAATACTATTTTGATAATTTATAAAACATTTACATGCTATGTTTTAACAACGTTCATGAGACAAAATGAACATGATTGAACCAAATATTACCATTTGCGCTGAGTACTGAGTAAAGTACTGAGTATTTCAGTTACTTTACAAACTAACACGGAATTATGCACAAGTACGGAAGGCAGTACAAGTACTGACTACTTCAGTTACTTCACAAACTAACACGGAATTATACAAGTACAAACACGATATGATAATGATAATTGAATGATTAATTTGTAGCAGATAATATGTATCCTTCAGCTTTTACCTTTTCGTGATGAACAGAATTGTGCAGTTTGTTATCCAAGATACGGTTAAATGTTAAACCCCACATCAATTCATACGATAAATACCAAGAGCCACTTACCTACTACCGTTAACACATTTGTTGCAACGCCCGTGTAGAATGAAGGTGCATCCGCTGTAACTTCGCAGGTGAAATTACCCGATAAATTAAACCCCACATTTCGTAACGTTACGTGTGTTGCATTCGATACGGTCATCTACGAAGAAAAAAAAGACAAAAAACGAAATTAAAGACATTTATCGATAAGCAACGACGAAATATCAAACATTTTCGATATTTGAGTTCAATATTATGCAGGGGTGCACTTTTCTTACTCAGATACCATCTTTCTATCTAAACCCATCTTCAACATGTAGATAAGAGCACACGATCTTATCTTTCGATGGATCGGATTAGACTCAATTAGTTGCGGACGAGACGGAAATTGGCTAACGCTCCCGCAGTCACAAACACCCGGAGTCAAGAAGTTTGTGTCAGTTACGCCGTGATTGTGGTATCGTAATAATGGGTCTCATTTGTGTGCTGTTGGTCATTACGGTTTCTGTGCATGTCACGGTGGATGGTGTGATCGCCAACCCATTGTCTAACTTTGTAACGGTCCCTAATTTGGGGCCAACCCATCCGATGGATAACCCTGACTGGGTACCCCCAACAGCTCCCACCAGAGAAAAGGACCGCGAATATTGGTTGACCAGTGGACAGGCCCGACTACGACGTCAACTGGAACTGAACGAGCAAAACATAAACGTGGCCAAAAACGTTATCATCTTTCTCGGCGATGGATTGTCAATACCAACACTAGCTGCCACCCGCATGTACATGGGGGGCGAGGAACTGGAACTTTCGTTCGAAACCTTTCCCCACACGGGACTCGCGAAGACATACTGCATTAACTACCAGGTATCGGATTCAGCTTGTACGGCCGCCGCCATTCTGACGGGAGTGAAGAACAATTATGGCACTATCGGGGTCAGTGGTCATGTGCCGCTAAGAAACTGTCCACTCAGCTTGCAGGAGTCGAACCGTTTGACATCGATACTGAAGTACGCCCAGGAGGATGGTCGCTCGACGGGGATCGTCACAAACACACGCATCACCCATGCAACGCCGGCCGTTGCGTACGCCGTCTCCGGGGCGCGATACTGGGAAGATGATACGGAATTACCCCCGGGCTGTGTAGACATTGCAATGCAATTGGTTCACGGCGACATCGGGACGAACCTTACTGTAGCCCTTGGAGGTGGATCAAGACATTTCTATCCAACCGGAACGTTGGACCGAAATGGTGAACCGGGAAGACGCACTGATGGTCGCAATCTCGTCGATGAGTGGATCAACGATGCAGTCGCTCGTGAGTTGCGGGCTCAGTTTGTTCACGACCGGGTAAGTGCACGGGCCCATGAGAATCACTGCAAAATTGATCACCTCATCGGAATGTTCCTCAGACTGGACTCATGGCCATCCAACCCGAGCTGGTGGATCGATTGTTCGGTTTGTTTAGCGGAAACCACATGTCTTATAGGATGTTGGCAGATGCGCAACGTGAACCATCACTGCAGGAAATGACAATTAAAGCTTTGGAAATTCTCCGACGCAATGACCGTGGATACGTACTACTAGTAGAAGGTATGTACAGCCAGTCGATTCTCATTGCCAAAACATTATTTAAAGCATTTTTAGAAGTAACATAATGTTAAACTGCCAACTGTCTCTTGATACCTGATAAAACAACAACATTTGATAGAATTTCTCATATCTTTTATGATAAAACGGTTGTTCCCGAGATGCACTATTTATGCGTCGAATTTCCACGTAAGTCAAATTTGTCGGTTTTCATACAAAAAAACTTTCTTCTTCTTTTTGCACAACAACTGTTTTCGGTCAAGGCCTGTCTGTACCTCTTGTGGGCTTGACTTTCAGTGGACTTATTGATTTATCCATACCAAAATATTCAGTCCTACGTATGTAGGCACGGTCCACTCGAGACTTGAACCCTTGACGGGCATGTTGTTTAGTCGTGCGAGTTGACGACTGGAACCGGCCTAAAACCAAGGCGGCATACAGTGCAGAGCTTTAAAACCTTTTACAAGCATTCATACTAAATAGTCGTAGCCCTGTTTGACATTACATTTTGCATCTAGAACAGCCAATTTCCTTGATAGCCTACGCTTGTCCGAGAATTTGGCTTTCAACCATTTGAACATTTCCATTCGGCCGCGTTGCTCAAAATCCTCATGGCGCTTCATTTCCGTCTCGCCCATTTACGTGCTCAGCTGGTTCCCATCGCTCACAGTGGAGAACGATGACGTGTTGACGTGATTGATGCAGAATTCACCCCTAACTAGGTCCCACACAAATCCTCATCACATCAACTTCTACAAAATCCACCCTTTCTTGTAAACGAGGTTCGCAATGGTGCAGTGATTCAATTTTTCAAACCACCAGCGTCATGTACCACCAGCGTCGTCAGTACGTGCTGCAGGAAGTTAGTACTGTGGTATTGTTTTAGAAGTGATATCACGTCAGTTGCGTCAAAGTCCTAACGATTCGATCGCTCATTGTAGTGCTTCACTTGCTACCAGCAGATGATATGCTTGTTCATAGTTCTTGGGGTTACCGATTCTTTGCCTTTTTGCCTTTTTTTTCCTCGGATAATAGGTGGACGAATTGATCACGCTCATCATGATAATTTGGCAAAGCTAGCATTGGATGAGACAGTAGAGCTACATCGGGCCGTCGAGAGTACTGTTGGACAGCTGGATGAAAGCGTTCAGGAAACACTGGTACTGGTGACAGCCGATCACTCGCATACATTCACGATCGGAGGATATCCGGTGAGGGGTAACGATATCCTCTCGACCGGAGATTTTTCGCGCTTCGACCGGATGCCGTTCTTTACGCTAGCTTACGCGAACGGACCAAGTTATGCGGATCATTTCTATGAAAATGGGGGCCGCAGGAATCCCGACGACATGCGAGACCGATTCCACGACCCCGACTTTACATATCCGGCCGCTGTTCCCTACGAGGATGAAACCCACGGTGGAGACGATGTGGCCGTATTTGCCAAGGGTCCGTGGGCACATATTTTTAGTGGACTGTACGAGCAGCACGTCATCGGACACGGGCTCTTGTTTGCTGCCTGTCTAGGCCCGGATACATTCCACCAATCGGACGCTTGTCGTGAACGGCTGCGTAGAGGCACAGCAACACCCATACGAGGCTTAGCACAACTACTAGTAATGCTTATGGTGATTGTATACATCCGCACAAAAACGTTGTTGTTAGTGTAAAATCAAAATTCGAATAAATGGTAAAGATGAGCAATACAAGCAAAAAACCAAAATTACTTGAAGTAAAGGGAAATAAATTGATTGAAACGGCTTGCGAAACATGCATTAGGACATTATTTACAACCGAATCCCGATGAGTATCCTTTTGAAAGTCGCAGTTGTACTATATGCAAACAGAAAACTCCTCGAGTGAAACAAACAATAAACAAAAAACGCAACTTTTACGATAACAAACGACACTTTTCGCTTTTTATTTTGCAAACTTTTGTGTTCGTGTTTTTTGGTACCGTTACCGGACCTAGCATCCACCTATTCCGGGGATGGAAGCATGGAAGACAATTTGAACCTTTTAATATTTGATTGTGCCTATCCTATCGCTTTGTTCCATGCTTGAAGTTATTTTTTCGTTTCTCGTACAGTTTTCCCCGATCCAAACGGACCGTAGCACAAACTTTCTATTCCAGTGTGCCATTTTGCTATTTTCATGCAACAACGCGGTCGGTAATCGATTCCAGGCTGTTTCTCCTGCGCCCACAACCGGAGCACCTGTAGGCCTTCGGAAACCGTAATTAATCAAAAACTTTTTCCCAGCTCCAACTGCCTTCGCCTACACCCCTTAATGCTGCAGAGCGCGAGGGATGCTAGGGCAAGGCGACAGTAGGATATTTACCACCCCGTGTTACTTTCCTTCTCGCAGAGTGAAATTAGGATCACCTAATGAAGTACCTCCGCTCGGTGCAATCAATCGATTCGCACGGCACCTTCGCTAAATACTTTCGTGCGAGACCGTGATCGAGCATACACCTTCAAGGTATGTTGTTTCTAGACTATTGAAAGAAAGCGCACGAAAGGAAACTTGGAATTCACTAATACAAATGGACATTCCCATTCCCCGGCCGAACGGTGGCGGTTTGGGAGATGTGTATAGCATCCCATTAGACGAACCGTGTGTTCCCTCTAACAACTGACCGCTAATCCGAATGAAATTCCGCACGCTGCCCGCATGTTCTCTGTATTCTCTATCCATCATGCTGCACGTGTCAGAAGTTTTGCTGTTCATCGTTTCAAATCCGTACACGATACGTGCAGATTGCTTTGCCATTTGTACAGCTTTTACTCGACTATGTTTCGTTACTTTCAAACACAGCATGAAGCAAATGATTGGTCTTATAAAAATGATCACTTATCACTGGGAAACTGATTTCCAACGATTGCTTGGAAGAGGCATTACTTTGTGACCAACTCCACCGTTATAATAGTGAACATATCACAGGTAAGCTATAAAAATCATATCCAACAGTAGACTAAAATGCTTGTATTCGACAGGAAAGTAAAAAAAACCGCAAAAATGTCATAATGCAACAAAATTAACAATCAACGCAATTAAGTAATAATTTAAATAAAAAACATTAACATTTATTTTAAAAATTGTATCATTCTCTGCGCAATAAAAAGCAAAAGATGACTAACAAAATATGATTCCCACTATTGTTTATCCTAATATTTAAATAATCATAATTTTTACATGTTAGTGATGACATTCATTCTTTATATACGCTGTAATATGTCAATAGAAGTAATTAAAAAATAAACAAATTAATATTTCAACATTACCACCCATATTTCCATCCAACTAGCAAAGACAAAATTGTGCCTGACTTATCCTAGGGCTCTTGAGCGTTCCCATCAAGAGCAAGCAGAAGATCAATTACTTGCACTCGAACAACTTCGTAAGACTTTCGACAAATCATCCAAGGCACGAAAGGGAGAGATTCATTCTTGACACCCTTAAGCGACTTCTTTTATCCCTTTTGCCCATCGGTTCACGCCAGGGTGACGACTGGCGTTCAAACACGACCCTCGATTTTGCGTTCTACACCACCAGTACTATACCACCAATAGAGCCATGGTTTCTGCGATTTCTTGGGCACAAGTTTGATATTAAAAATCATAATTAATGATCTTAATTAAAATAAAGCCATCAGCGAACAAAACGAAGATGCTGCATGCTGTCGTTTTGCAGTCTGATCAAGACAAGACAAGACAAGCCTCAAGACAAGCTAGAACCCAAACGTCCAACGACAACAAAAAATCTCTAGATGCAAAAACTCCCGGGCATGAGCTGATCCGGTTTGATTTAGATTTTTTCCACAACATAATCCATCTGCCTCGATATGGCGCTTTTGACGGGTAGTCATAGCGCTCACAGTTTTTTTTCCAATTCGGATTCATCGTAACTGTTGATTTCTTTTTATGTAATTAAAATTGTGTTTCTTCTTTCACTTATTTTCGTAACCACCTTTTACCAGTGCAGACCCAAAGCAACCCTTTTGAGTGGGTATCATCATTAACGTTTCTTATCAAAAATTATCGGTGACTGACGCTCGAAATTTTAAAGGCAAAAAAAAGTAAAACAGAAAATCATCTTTGTAAAATAAAACCATAAAAGCACTGAAGGTGGTATTACTATTCCTTTATTTTTATTTTCCTTTGCGATTGAGAACCCCTACCTTTTTCAAGACTAAAAATGTAATAATTTAAAAATAATATTTTGTTGTAACCCAACACTACGTGTATCTAATGAAATATAAAGCAAGCAACTTCAAAAATTGGATGGTTGTTTTAGAAACCAGTTGACCGTTTTCGGTTTAGTAGGTAAGTAATATTAAGTTGCCAAAGTAGTGTGCTGAATTATTGTTTACACTACACCTCACTTATCGTTCATGTTTTGGTAAATGATTATGTTGGGCTGTTTATAATGGTTTTAGAAAAGATAATGTATGCTACTTTTTAATTTTAAATCCCATCTTTAACTTGAAAATATTATATCGAAATGGTAGGAAGCTGGACATGAGATTGGAAATCACTCAAGAGGCGAAGAGAGGAATTTTCATTTAATTAAACTAAATTCTCCGACGATTGCCATTCCTTCAATGCTACAAAGCGAGGAATCGAACAGCATTACAATCATTTGCCCGTCCTTCTAACCGTTAAAATATAGGACCGAAGCCATCTATACATTCCATTGTCACACCAGGATTCTAATCTTCTGCCTTTAATAAACTGCTGCCTTATGTGTGTGCTGCATTTGTTATGGAAGAATTTTCTTCACATTATAGACACCAACAACAGTAGCAGTGATGTTTCTTCCAATATGGTCTACATTGTTGGTCTTGTACGTTCAACGAGTGATTATGCAAATAGGTGGAGAATTGATACCAAACCTTTGAGCAAATGTATAATGAAATAACTTCCCACAAAATCACACATCTGCACTATTTAAATCTTGTTCGGTTGCTCACAGTTTTGTCCTATCAAATTCATGCACTGGTAGCATAGAAATTGTCTAATCCCTAAATCCTTAGCTAGAGGGACCGGTCAGAATTACGTTCGATGGCAACGCGCAATACGCCGCAATCATTTGCCATTATTTACACAAGACTCCAGCACGCCTTAGAAATACAGCGTACTATTGGGTGCCCCCGGTAACAGAGCATTGCTAGGCAAGGGAAGAAACACTGTTTGCTTTGCGTTGGTTTACACGACATGATAACCGTGGACAGTAATCAACGGCTAGCTTCAAAAGCGGTTCCAAGCGCATCGCCGTATGACGTTTCACAGATTAATTTAAACCGCCTGTATTGTCGCTGCGAAGACAAAGACGAATGGTCATTATTTGAGGTGGCCGTGAAACCGCGATCCAATGCAAGGACCTTCCTTTAGCTCATCACATGCACACCATATGTTCAGTTAGGACAGGACACTACCTTCCTGTCGACACGGTAACAACCGAACTGTGAAGCGAGAGATAATCCAGAGCTGTCTGAATGTCCGGCAAAGCTCATTTCTTGATTAGATATGCAAATTGATTCATACTGCTGCTCTAATACTGCACTGTCTATAACATTTCACTGTCTGTGAAACAGCATCCTTGCCTGAGCAGCATGTGCGTGACCATTACAGGTAATAAAGGTGATCTGGCATTCGGGCCGTCCTGATTTGGCCGCCCGAAATGCTGCCACTGACGGGAAATGTTGTGAGTGTGCTCCATGGCCATACCGTGTAATGTGCTTCACCGAGTGGAACTAATTGTTTTGTTGAAGTGCTGATGAACCGCACGGAACAACAATCTTCGATAGCAACCTTCAACCTTGATCATGATAAGACGTTCCGATGCGGTAAAACGAACCACAGCAAGCGCCCGATACAGATGGTTTCCATACCAGCTTGCGAGACACGTTTGGTTGATTAATTAGGCGCTCATTAGGTGCCGCTATGTCCTGGGGTGCGCTCTGGCCGACCAGAGAGAAGATTAAACAACCGCATCGATAGACCCCCAACGCCAACCGTCCAGAGCTGGCCGAGCAAGCAGGAGACTCATTATTTCTTGACGCTTGAAATCTGTATCCCCTGTCACCTGTCACTGTCAGAGGAAAGATTCTTCCTTCAACTCTTCTGCCGCTAGAGCAATAACCATAACAGTTAAAAGTGCCCCCGATAAGTGCAGATTTTCCCGGTGCAAGAGACATTTAAGACATTTCTACTGCAGCGAGTTGCTGCCAGTAGCTAACTAGAGTCTAGAAAATCTCGCTGCAAGTGTTTGCGCGTATTGCTCTAATGGTCACGTGATTATCTTCCGGGTTTTATGACACCACCACTACTGTCATCAGCCAACCAATTTGCGCTGGAACAGTCACCCGTAGGAAGTGTCGGAAAGATAGGAAGCAACATCACACTCACTAAGAAAGGCAATCACGACTAACTCGACCATGTGCATCGGTAAGCCCTGAGCTTGTGGTCAGGAGTGAAGCAGTCTGCTAGCCCCTTTACGTACTCATCTATCTGATGAATCCGACCTCGGTTGTAAGGCGGTAATGCAATACCGAAGAAGTGAAAGCAGTAGGTGGTAAGATATTAAATGTAATTGTTATGGTTAATTCTTTACGACAGCAGTCGATCCTTTTAGTTGTGTCTTGGTCACGGAGAGAAACGAAACAAAACGATGGGTTTTGTTGTTGTTTTTTGCTCCTTTGTTTAAGGGATGGTATGTAAGAGCAAAGTTAATCTGCTGCAATTACGAACACATAGCGGGAAACAGACATTAAAGTTAAAATGATAACAATCTGTACCATTCGGGGTATTAAAAGAGCAAACATCTTTACCATCGTGTTGTAGTGTGTCTGTGTTTTCATTCTGTTCGCAGTGGTGAATTGTGTAGGAATATTGCCCTAATGATAAGGTATATTTTTCAACAATATCAGTAGAAGAAATATTTCTGAAACTTCCACACATTATCTGGTACTAAATGATACATCAAATTTGCATTAAATTACAACCGATAAACTTGAACTAAAAAAAGCTTTTTAGATCCTTTATTCAACATTGAAATGTTTCCCAAGTCCAAGAAAGAATCAATCAATTACAGGATGATGGACCATGATTGTTACCAATCATAATACTATAATCACTATCGATGCTGTATACTTAGGCGGTTTGTTGACAAATGAGAAACATTAAACTTCTTGAAGCACTTCAAATAACAGCGAGCCGGTTTATGGTCGAATGAAAAGTCAAACTATCACAATCAAGATTATGCCAAATTCATCCCATTCGTCTACTGCCCTTAAAAAGGATGCTAACTTTTATTGTTGAATCAACCTTTCACCTTGCTCAAGCATGCTCAACCCCAAGAGTTTTCGTTGTAATAGCTTGTTATCAGTCAAATCCATCCTATCTTCTATCGACCAACGTGCGTTGGTATGTCCGTTTGAAGATATTGTTTTTTTCTTCTTTTTTTTTTCTTCAACAGAAGTGCTCTTTTGTCATCCCCACAAGAAAAATCTTGATTTAGTTAACCTTTTTGACAGTCAATGGGGCATAAATTTTGCTCCTTTCACGCTCTTACCACTTCATATACACTGGAGTGTATCGATCGAGTTCAGTAACGACTCTGCATGGATGTATGTATATGTATGTGTGTATGTGTGGTTGTTTGCCTTACGGCTTGCAGATAATCACGGTTAAGCGTTGGTAGGGAAACCAAAAAGGGAAACCCCCCTCTGAGTCAGAAACCGTTAGACGTAGAAACCGTACATCGGCGTCTTGAAATATAAACTAATTAACGTCATGCACACGGGGTGACATTTTATCTTCACGCCTTCCTTCGCTTCCACCGCCTTCCCTATCCGTGTGCGGAACGCTTTGGATAAGCAATATCACGTTGATACAGACAGGTCTTTAAGAAAACAGGAAACAGCGTTAACCGTTTTAAGAGTTAACCGTGTACGAGACGTTTCAGAAAGGAGAAGATGAAATGGAAGCGCTCAAACATGGCGACAGCATATCGTTTTGAACGGCAATTCGTCTGCATGTGAGAGATTTAATCCTTCCCGTGTCACATATTCTACCTTCATTTCGAAACATTCATGTTTAGCAGTAAATAAAACAAACACGATCATCAAGAAAAAATTTTAATAGCAAATGTTTATGGCATATGGAAAAATTAGCTAAACGATAGTCAAGATGCACACAATTAGGAAACTTTGCCAGTAATACAATGTTACATGCGTTGAGTATAGTGCTTGTGTTAAGCAAAATGTATTTAAATATTTATATTAATAACTATTAATTTTATAAACTTTAACTTTGTTTTTTTTCCTTGAAGCTTACACGCCAAACATTTGTAAGTTATACGCTTAGTTGATAAGCAAAGGACACATCGCATTGTGCTTACGTCATACATAAAAACATATAAAGATTTGAGGTCATTAAAAGAATACAAACTGTCAATGGGAAGAGTGTGCTTATGGATTATAAGCTTCTTCCCAATGGAACAATACACTACTTCGTCGCGAATTGGCCACATGAAAGGATTTAAAACAAATGCTTCAGATAAGAACTACTCATACCTCATACCACTTCAAAACAGGAAGTGATCTACCAGGGCGGATTATGTGCGCGCAATAAACGCCATTGTTGAAGATAAATGCCTTCTCAGTTGGCTTCCTTTAAGAAAACAAAGCAAATAAAATCCACACATCAACGGATCGCTCATACACCGCTTGCATGTACTGGAATGGCCCAGATTCAACACTATGCCCACTGGTATGCCAGACACCAGACCTGAAATGTGTCCTTTGGCATTCTATGCAAACCTCCCTCTTTTCTGTACAACCAACAACAAATCTACATTGTGAGAAATACACAGTGTCAGAGCGAGTCGTTTGCAGCGACGGGATTCGGGTTACGAGTAATTTGATGTGACTTTTTGCAGACAAATCCACAAGAGCGTACAGTGAATGCAAGTTTTTCAGCATCAACCGTGCGATGCGTATGATAGAAAGCCTTATGTTTCGTTTCATCTTATCTTGGTTGAAAAGAAAATCACTTTTATTAAGCACTCCCATCGCTTCCCACGGACGCTAAAAGCATGGTCGAGTAGCTTCCGGAAGCGTCAAATGCTACTCAGTGTTTCGCTTACTCAGTGGTCGCAGCAACGACGACCTGGCGTATTCTGGTTGGGAGCATCAAAGAATACTCATCTCTTCAATCTCTTTGGTATGCCTGTGAAAGCAGCTGAACCATTCGCAACGTACACAACATGAAGTGAGAACAACTCAAACACGTCGTTCTCATTTCGCAATATCTTCGCACCCCCAGTGTTCATGTTTACGGAATTACAACTGCAAGAGACCAATGTGAGAACTTTTGGATTGTGGGCTTTATCGTTCATTTTCAGCACTTAATTGCTGCTGAACGATGCCTCGTTAACTACCATTCCGGGGTTAAGAGGTTAAAGCGTAAAGCGCCTTGAAGCAGTGGAGCTTTCAACCAGCTTTATCAAAAACTGGCTTTCACTGATGAACAAGCACATCCCGATGACGTGAGATGTCATCACAAAGTAATATACCTGCACCGAAATTACGAGATTTTTAACGATAAGTTATACAATGGTATAAAAATAAGATAAAAATGACTGAAAACATTAGCCCAACATTTTAACAACTGGAATAATGGCTGTTGATAACAAACTAGCTAACTATTGGTACATAGTATGATAAACTTTTTGCCAATAGAAAGGTTTTATGTTGGACCGTTATTGTTATTATAATTGGTATTGTTGATTATGGTATTGTTATTACTTTCCCAGATACAGCCGCTAAAAATTGAGTAATATATACTACATCAAAAACATATGTACTATAATATAACAAATATGGATTCGATATTATGTAACTATAATTTCCACACTCGTGGTACACTCGTCAAATCGCTCGATTTGATAAACGTCACGAGTTCAAGCCCCGTATGAACCGAGCTCACATACGTAGGACTGACTAACCTGCTATAGGTAATCAGTAAGTCCATTAGTGGTAATATGGGTAGACCTTGACCGACAACGGTTATTGCGCTAAAGAAGACGAATAAATAGGCTATAAAACAATTTAAGTAGTCGCAGGCAAGGCAAAGTTGGGTAATAATAAATAAATATGAAGCGATGTGTTAACTACCGGTTATAAATACGGGGTTTGGTTGTTGCATTCAGATTCACTGTCGAATCGCTGGATGTGAAAAACAAACTTTTTGTGTACGAAGCTATTGCTTTTTTAAAGTCACACTCACTGTGAATATCGGTGTGCAGCTGGTTAAGAAAATAAATGTTGTGTGTGTGCATTTTCAGACTGATAATAATTGCTTAAATAGACAGGAACGTGAACAGACAATATCAAAAATCTTTATGTAACTATACCATCACAGAACCAAAGTCTCACCAAATGCTAAACACTATACATGCTTATCCAGTATCTATATTTTTGATTAAAAAAGGACATCTCTTTTGTGCAGGATCCTACACAATAATAGAGAATTGCATACTCACATCTACTTTAATACCAGTAAATGGAAAGATTTTTGCTGGTGGATTTTCGAACGGTGAATATCGGTAGAACTCCAGCGTGCCTCGGTACCATTTGACGGAGTAGAGCGGTGTGCCTTCCATCTCATACTGACAGTGTAGCTGTGCCTCCTGACCACGTCTCACCCACGGTGGTTTGATGGACAATGAGAGATTCCTCAATCCCGTGCTGGCTACTGAAGCTGAAAGGGGAAAACAAAAAATAATCGATTGATAAACTCACATTAATAAGAAAGTTCAGACAACATGCTTTTCCATTATTGGCAACAGAGTCCTTCCACTAAATGACGTGAAAATCGAACTGAAATCAACGGATCAATGGAATTGAAATTTATATTCCCATCCCTGGCCAACGATGGGAAGGGTGTTAATGCTGGTGCAATCTTTTCCAAAGCTCTTCACGCCATCTTCTAAGCCATCAAGAATTTAGCCACAAGGAACGGCTGTGTGTTGCATGTGCGGACACGTCATTCCGGCCAAGGGTAGGGTGCGACACGTAAACTCTACAGCAAAGTAAAAAAAAACATCTCCAGGGATATAAATATCCCGACACGGCACGCTACCGCAACGTAGGCAGCGTAACAGCGTGGCGAAAGGATCTGTGACCGAAAAGGAAAAAGCCTATTGACAAGAAGTTTATCGGATTCCACGGATTTTCGGGTGGAGCGCATTTTTCTTCGATGAAATTTGATTTCTTTATTTGGAGTAAAAGTTCACTTTGATTTCTCGCTTTACCCATGGGAAGGAGATTGGTTCGATCATCACACCATCGCGCGTTGCGTGCGTCCGGAGCCACAAACCTTCTATGGACTGTTGTTCGTTACTTTCTCCATCATTCTGTTCGCTTTCTTGCAAGCTTCTCTTTGCTGCCGCACGCTGCCACACTGCCAGCTGCTCTATCTATCCATCTTCGGGGTGCTTTGTGTGTTGTAAGCAGCAGCATTCGGTTTGGGGTGAATTGATTCTTGGTTCTTAGCATCTACAATGCCCGATCTTGGGCTCTGATAGTAACCATTTCATGAAACGAGATTTTTCGGGGTTTTGTGAAGCGATTCCTATTATCCATCTCGTTTGTTCAATGACAATGCATAAAGCAGAGTGATGGAATCTTCAATTTGAAAATTGCTTTGCATTTTTTCGCTTCAAATGTAGCTCCCATGCTTTACGCTATTTGTCGATTAGGGCAAATGAAAGTATGAAATACTATATTCAGTAAGTACAATTGACATGTACCACTGGGCATAAAATTCGAAATAATACAATACAGTGTTGCAGTGTTAACTATTTTACACGTATAGTTTTTTTATTTCGGTAGGATGGTCCGGTTGTACTGTTTACTGCTTTCAGGTATGTCTACAGCTACAGCTATTTAAATGTCATTATATTGTTGTTTTTTTACATTTCATTCTACAGAAACATGTCATAAAAATTATAAATTCATTTTACGTTTCGCTTCAATTCTATGCAAACGAACAATCTGCGCATTCCATCCAAGGCTGCTATTTTTCCCGAGGTCATCGCCGTACTAGGTTCATTCCGAGAAGGACCATACAGTTCAAACAATGTTCAGTTGGCTGGTTAAAGCGTAAATCACGAATCATCAAATTATCACAACATTAGCGCAGCACCGACAAGCTTGACGATGGCTTTTCAATTACCTCGATTCCAATTCCAAGACCAGCAAAATCGCCAGATCCCTATCGAAGACGCGCTATCGTTCCATTCCAAACACGAACCCAAAGCCGAACCGGCGCAATAAATAAATCCTTAACGCTCCTCCTAATTCATTTGAAAACGGCTCCTGAATATCAAATATTGATCATATTTCCGAGTGCCGAGGTGGTCGTTTATTTGGCGATCTGTGATACAGCTTTTGGACTAGTGTGGGGCGGGCCAGCATCAAACGCACGTCCCAACCGCTTGTGCGAAGAAGCGCTTCGCGAAAACACTATACCTTCATAAAATACAACTCGCCCACCATGGCACGGCCCTATGCAAACAATCAGGGAAATCGTCCTTTTGCGAGAAGAAAATTTGCGAGTGAGTGAGTTTGCGTGAAAATGCGTCTGTAATTTAACGCTTTCGCTGAAAGACAAACAGAAGGTGGCCGTTTTCCGCTCCATTGGTCTGTTGGACCGTATCATTCTTCACCGTTCAGTAGGTACACAGCGGATTGACACAAGAGATCGGAAGCATCAAAGTATATGTCCTCCTATGATAAAACTAACACCCAAAAAGATGTACGGCTCAAAACTGACAATGCAGTTCAGTCGCCGACGGTAAATCACGGAACCTTTGCTGCATTGCACGTGCTGAACTCTTCAAAACAAAGCAAAGCTAAATATGAAACGCCTAGGCATGAAACCTAGATAAACATAGATTCACCGAACGGAAGTGGTCCAGCAACAAATAAAGAGAGAGAGAGAGAGAGAGAGAGAGAGAGAGAGAGAGAGAGGGGGGGGGGAGCTAATTTTTGGATTCGATCGAAGACTCAGTCATCGTTTCAATTTCACTTGAAAGTTAGTGTTGAGAGAAATTATCCATCTGCCTGTATCGCGCCCCTCGCATAAACTGCGGCCTAGCACGCATTGGTGAAAGTGAGTTGATGAGTTTTCCCATCATTATCAAGTAATTGTGTTGACACAGGCCAGTGCGGTTGCTAGCCTCGGTTGACTTAATCTCGATTTTTCATCGTCTCCATCTAACGATATCAAACTTCAGCCTCGAACCCCTCCCCATCACGCCAAATGTCGCCAGCGCACCGGAAAGCAATAAAGCTGTCCCAATACCAAACCATTCTTCCGCATCAAACGACGACTAAGCTCAACAAATCGGTAACAAAAATCGAACTCGCTCGTCATCTAGAACCTGGGTGGGTAAGGAAAACGTTTCAAAGCGAGACCAACTTATCGCCCCCATTTGCCTCCCCGGCCTCAGTTTCCGGGTCCGGTACGCACCACCCTCATACCCCTCGAAAAGTGAGAACAGTCACACTTTATCATTAAAATCACCATTTGCTGGCGTAGTGATTACTTTTCTATTGCTATTTCGCACCAAAAATGTATTTATTCAAAAGTCATGTCGAAATTCGTCACCGCGAAAATCAAAATTGCTCAACCATGGCCACGGGGTCCCGATCCCTAACGAGCTTTTTCGGTTTGACTGCCTTGTCATTGTTTGACCTCACCCGTTCTCCGCCTGCCAAACGAGAAACGTCTCCGTGCGATATCTGCGTGCGCCAAGCAAAAGTTAAAATCGAAAAGATAAATATACACCACCCGAGATGATGCGGCGACCGGTCCGCGTTCCCGCGAAAACCTTCAAATAAGACGCGACAAAAGTCACCGTGACGTGTCCGTCACAGAGCCTACCGCCGCCAACGAGTGGACCATTTTCTTCGTGCGTGTCTACAAGTTTTGGAGAAAAGTTCGCTTTCTTCTATGCTACATTATTAGTGCTTTTCGTTACAATGCCGTACCGTGGATGGGATTTTGGGATAGCAGAAGAATTGAAGACGAAAAAACGTCTTTAGATGAAAAGGCCTTATCGAAAAAAAAGAAAACATTCCACGAACCCTGGAGATCAGCCTCCAGAAAGGACGATGTTCTAATCTTGTGTACTCCCTCTTGCACCATGCCCGCTTTCTCTCGCGATGAGGAACAATGAGGAAGCGAACAGGCGTAGCAGATCGCACCCTCCTGCTCACGATGTTCCGTTGATTAATTGGCGATGTCTTTATACACCGAAATGATTTTATAATTTCGAAAGTTAATTTTTGTTTACTCTGTGCCTTCGCTTCCAACGCACTACGGGGTTTGAAGTCACGTCGGATGTCCGGAGCTGACGGGTCCGCACACACACACACACACCCCGCCCGATGATGCAGATCGTCACCTAATGGAGGCGGCCGGGAACGCTGAACAATGGAGACGCCCGGTACTTGATGTGCAGATGAAAAACGACCTTTCGTGAGTAGATTGTGCTTCATCGCATCGGCGAAAGCTCCGTTGTTGTACGTGTTACAGCTGACTGAGCAGTGATGGGAAAGCAAACCTAATAGAATCAAGGCTAGTACAACGGTGAAGGATCTCTGATTTTTAGCGTGTTGCTTTCTTAATTTGTTCGCGACAAAAGAATGAATAAGTTTAGTTATTCCGAAAATGATTTCATGTGATTTTTTTTCTCCCTCCCTCCCTCTTTTTCCAATGTGATAAAAATATTGACATTTTTTGGATGCAACAAATGTCCACAGATTACAGATAATAAATGTGTGTAATCATTTTATCAAGCGTAATCTTCGCCACCGTATGGCTAGCTATCGTTTTCCAGTAAATTTATTTCATCCAATCATGGTCATGGTGTCCCGGCTTGGTCCTTGCGAGGAGCTACAATAGAAACCATTCCGAACGTGACATGTCAACCCTTTGCGTCATTTAAGTGCCGGGAGCTTGCCTTTTGTATCCCGAAATACTTGCGTAAACATACCCACAGTGTAGCAGATTTATCATATCTATCACATCTTTTCGTACACACGCGCCACCCGCAACGAGCGAGTCAATGAACCAGAACGCATCAACAATCTCGGCAAACACATCCTTTGCCACATTTTTATCGAACTTTCATTTGCCTCACCACCTTCGTCACAAGTTGGGGACGATGGGGATGGGTTACGTGTCTGCTACCCACGTTGGGTAGGAATGATAAATGTATCATATTTTTCACTTAATTTCAGCTTCTAGCCAACCAAATACAAACCTAACCGAAGCAGAAACTTCCTTTACGCTTCACGTTCCCCCGTTATTCCCCAACATGGAGCAATGCTAAACAAAAATGGAAAAAAAAAGTATTCTCAACGGAGATGATTTATTGAAACTTTTGGCCATCGGTTACGAACGAAGCGAGAGGATAAGGATGTAATGGGTCGACCCGACAGTGAGTGAAAAGCATACTGCTAGGAGTGTGTGCACGAAGTGTAAGTTCTCTCAAAGGTTAGAAGCAAAAAACTTGTCATTACTTTATCACATCTATTTCGGTGCAATGTGTCTTTTACTGTGCCGAAAAAGACATACACACACACACACACACACACACACACACACACACACACACACACACACACACACACACACACACAGTTATGCAAACATTAGAGCACATGTGCTTTTTTGTAGATTTGCTTGCTATCCATGAGTTAAGTATTTGTTTTTTTCTCTCTCGTTCGTCGAGGTTTGCACCACCTCCACCAACGTTAAGAACAGTAGGCGTCACCGAAGTCATCTTAAACGTCAAGATAAATGGGTCCAGATTACAATGTTAATACATTACACCGTATGAATCAGATCAAGGCATGTGAGTGAAGGCGAAAGAAAGAATACACGAAACTCAAACGATCGTATTAAGCGTTTCCGTCCCTGGACTCAAGAGTTAAACCGACACATATCTCGGCTTGAAGCATTTTCGCAACTGGCAAAATGCGTTCACATATCGATTTCTCCGTTTGGCCGGCACACCCCACCACAGACACGTGTGCGTACCCAAACGTGCGACACGCAGTAAGATTTTGTTTCTTGCGCTTCCCGGAAAATCGTGTTCGCTGTGCGTCTAGTTTCTTGAACTCTAGTCAGCACCGAAACACAGCACAACAGTCAATCAGACCCCGACAAATGGGCCACAGAACTCAAGTGAATGATACATACGTTATTTTTCTTTTCCGGCTGTCTTTCTGTCGCTGTCTTTGAAAATGGCTCGCCAGCTTACGTGTCGTTGCAACATACGGTATATTATGTCAACGGTTTGGAGAAAGCTTCCGAGTGGTTTCCTCCCGCAATGAATCTTTACCCATTAAACAGACGCTCAAGAGCCTTTTTTGCTATTGTTTTACTTTTGTAGGTTGCGTTCCTCATAAAATGCCTTTTTATGAATAATTTGTCACATGAAAAGTAGTAGATTTTCAGGCGTTTTTTTATTTTATATAATGTAAATACGAAGTTTTTAAGGAATATTGTTTTACATGATACAATACGATTCAAATCGTCTACAATTAAACATGGAAGAAATCTAAGCATAAAAAATGCCGTTTCCCTTCATGTATATTTTCAGAAAGGACCAAAGAAGTGCCTTAGCAACGCAAGACACAGAATACGGAACATTCAGAATTGCGAAAAATACAAAGAATACAACTAGAATTCAGCTTCGAAGACACAGTTAGCTATGTGAATGCTCCGTAGCATTCGCCCAAATATAGTGGAAAGCTTAAGTGAAACCGAGAGAAACTCACAAATGTATTGGATAAACGAAATCAAAGAGCATTTCATAGGCGCACTTTGATTATCGTCGATTTCATTTACTTCTCTTTCTTCTCCGATGGCCTTTCATCTGTTTCAACCAATTTTTTCGATTTTATCTGTCCCAAAAACAGTGTTGCTATTTTCCGTTTCACGGATTCGCATTTTAGCTACAAACACTTGTACGTATCCATGCCGCTGGCCGTCTTGGTGATAAAATAGAATAAAAAAACCGAGCTCCACAATCGAGCGTCTCCACCAAGGTAAAACCGAACCATTACCTGGAGGGAAACTAATTAAAGCACAAGATTAATAGACTCGTTTATTCCACCTTCCTGTGCCGCTTACGGGGTCGCAATTGGTTACACTTGGATACCCATTTATCCATTTCTGCCCGAGGATAAAACGCGTTTCGTACTACAGGAAAGACACAAACACCTGGAACAGCCTGTGATGTCTCGTTCCGCTGCGCTCATCCAAACGGAACAGTCCTAATGTCTGTTCCCAAGGGAGGCAAACTGCACAGTTTCGAGTGGCGATAAATTTGGCAACAGCGACGGGTTCACTCGTCCCACGAGCCTAGGCAGTCTATCATCATGTCTGCCTTAAAACTAGCGAAACCCCTCGGGGCACGACCAAGCCGACGTAAAGCAAAACCTCCAATCCGATGCCTTGATTGCTTCCACACGTCCCAAGAGCATCACCCAAGTCAGCATCTTAAGAACTGCATGGTGGCATAGGGGTGCAGCATTCATTCAAAGCATTGCGACCCAAATTAAGCTTCAAAGTGTAGCGTGTTGCTCGCATCATTCATCGGAGCGGATGCATGAATCACCACCTTTCATCCATATGGTGCGGATCGACAAAAGTGCAAAACTATGCAAATTTCCTGCTTCCATCCCACCTTAGATCGGCCGTATACCCCAGACAGCGTTTAACCGTAACCGCAAACGAGCAGCTCACCTCGGTGTGCAATCTTAAAACTACTCCATTGAGCGCAGACTGTCCAATCAAGTCAGCTCGAATTGGCGGACCGTGAGAGACGACCTATGTATCGATTCAATCGCCGAAGCTACCACGCAAGTTCGCACAATGGACGGGAGCCCATTTCCTGGATTGACTGAGCACAATCATCACCTTTCCAATCGAACACAGGTCACCGACTAGTGGTTCCAATCTTCTAACCTGCACGTGAAAAGGGTTCAAGACCACCACTAACAAGAGTGATATAACGTTTTGAAGGCAAAATCTATACTACCGGTGTTCGCTACGGCGCGTTAAAGCGAGTGTAGCCAGAAACAGCTTGAAATTGGTCGTTGCGTCCCTGGTGCAAAACTTTCCTTTATCAAACGATTCCTGCGGTATCTGCGATACGTGGCCTACGTTTGGCAACGATCCTTTTTGTACACCAACCGCTCTTTTACTGGTGGGACAAAGTGCACCGTTTCGAACACCTCCTCAGATTCTCGGAAAGACCCTGAGATAGTCCGTTTATTCGATTTACTTAATGATGCGTATTAAGCAGGATTTGCATTTGTTTGGCACTAGCATGCGACCTGCCGTACATCTCGCACGAATCGTTTCGTGCTTTCCAGTGTTCGTCGTTTATTTTTGTATGTATGTGTATGTGTGTGTGTATATGTGCTTGTGTGTTTCTGTTCTGTTATTGTGTATTTCTCTCATTTTTAGTGGTAAACAGAAATACGACAACGGTTTGGTGTTGGTTTTTAGAGAGTTTCTCGAAAGTTGTACTCAGTTGATAATCATGCCGATTCTTTAGAAGCGCAATGTTTTCTGCTACAAACTCTCTGCATGCAAAATAGACTACTGGCTGATACGTGTTGCCATGTCACGTTCGCTTTGGTCTGTCTGAACGATCTGAATTCAAACGAGAAATCATTGAATGTAACGCACGGAGATGGTAGAGCAAATATATTATGTATTAATTTGTTTCAAGCAGCAATAACTACAATAGTATAGCTCACTTCACTACTATTGGAAAATTTCATGGTGCCTAATTAATCTAGAGAACCTATATTGACCAGTAGACCATGTTATATAATGAAGAAGAAGATGAAGAAAAAGAAGAAAAAATAAATGGTTGGTGTAGTAGTAACAACATGCCCGTCATGGGTTCAAGCCTCAAATAGACAGTGCCGCCATACGCAGGACTGACTATCCTGCTCAATAAGTCACTGAAAGCCTAGCCCACGAGTGGTACAGGCAGGCCTTGACTAACAATGGTTGTTGAGTCAAAGAGGAAGAAGAAGAATATCTACCGTTATCAATTTAGCTAAACTCATTATCCATTGTATCGTGCTTATTAAATGCATCACCGTTTCATATTTTATGTTTTATATGCTATAAAACTGAACGCTTTATGTCGTCAGTTATACACAATAAACGTGGTCACGTGGTCCAGGATCGTCAGTTTTCAAACACAACTGTAAAATTATTATTTCGCTGCTTCTGTACGTCAACTGTAAAAACGTCATCATTTGTACCAGTGTTGGACAAGGGTATAAAAAAGAACAAGCGCAGATCGGCGCATAATATCTGTTGCTGTTTAAGGCACTGCTATATGCTTTGAAAATGGGTCCATCAAGAATCAACAGCCCAAGAATAACTGTATCGGTCCATACACTGCAACGCAATAATAAAACGCAAGTTTAATATTGAAAGCAATCCTGTTAAATGTGTGAGTTTGCTCAGGATGTATAAAAAGCGAATAACCCTAACATTAAGTAATACGGCCGATACCGTTCTTTCTAAATAAAAAACGGCTATTTATGAATCTTGTCGAGCATACAATACTTTAAGTGCGTTTTTCTATTTCATCATCATCGTCTTATCATCAAATATCAAATACCGTTATGCTTCAAATTACTGACAGCTTCAAATTCCGGACATTCATGTTTCTACCGGACATTCTGGCATGTTTTTATTGAATTGCTTCATATCTAGTCCCTGGCCATACCACTTTCTAATTTTACATGTTTGCCATGATATATTAGAATCAATTTAAAACGTGTCTGACCCCTAGTATGCCCTGAAGAAACAGTAAATAAATATTTTCTGTCGGTCAGATCACCACTAGAGGCATTCTTAGCAGTTTTGCTTCAGATCCAAACCAGTGTTATTTCTTCGATAATTCCTATTAATCACGTCTGAGTGCTTCAAACCCCGGTAAAATCTATTGTCGAAGTAGTTGTCAGTGTGAAAAAAAGGCTTGTATTATATTGTGCTCTGAATTTCATTAAAATACGTATTTAAAACTGTCCAAAATTTGGATCAATATTGTTCATCTTGATTTTAATTCCCGACAGCCGAAGTAAATTATGATTAATTGCATAAAAATACGTTTTTAACAGTGATAATAACAAGAACAAAGATTCAGTCATAATAATAAAAACGATATTTGAAGATAGATGTGCCGAATGCCTTAATGGCCGTACAGGAAAGATCTTCAAATCGCGCAGCAGTACTTCGGTTCAATGCAACAGAAAAACCGCAGGCAAACCCCATTGTCAGTAAGACCGTCGACCCAGGAGGACAATGACCCTCAGAAAGAGCCTTTTACGATTTTTTCAACATTTTATTACAAAGTAGTTTGAAATTTTTCTCATAAAATTAGCACTTGGTGCTTTTGAATGGCCAAATTCGTGTAAGATTTAAAAACAAAAGCATGTTTATAGTTATTAATGCATACAAAACAAATAAGAAACATTGGAACGAACAAACAAACGCTGATTTGTTGTTTTGCTGTACAATGATTTTGTTGTATGATGCTGTATGTTTGTTGTACTGATGCTTAAGAGAAATAATTGTTTGAAAAATCACTTTTTATAAAAGCTTTATTACTTATTTAAAATAGAGCATAGGCATATTTTTTGAAAAGACGGGTAAAATAATTAAATTTTAACGAACATTCAAATTATTCCAATATGCCAGATTGTTTGTAAAAAAGCTGACTAAACAAGCTTAATAGGTCAAAACCAAACAGGCGCAATCTGGTAGCCGCCACAGCATTAACACATTATAAAATATCAGTTTGTTTTTATTAAAAAGGAATGTTTTTTAAAATATCGGTTTAAATAAGGAAAATAATATAGATTGGTATGGAGTTCACGCATTTCCCATATTGCCATACTTACTAGCTAAACTAACTGGGGCGGTCCCGTGTTACAGTCGTCAACTTAAACTACTCAATAAAATTCTCATCATGGGTTCAAGCCTACAATGGAGCGTTCTCCCGTAGCAAGGATTGACTATCCGGCTTGCGTGGTAATGGATTAAGCCTCGAAAGCCTGTATAGGCCGGCAAGCATGTCTGCGTAGGACGTTACGCCAAATAGAAGAAGAGAACTAAACTAACTGATACTACTATCATATCCTAACGCCTTACAGTGAGCGGCACGATAAACAACGGGAAGAGGAATCGAGCACTTCTAACGACTCACATTATAGCGAGATTGAGCTGAATACTTACCACAAAAGTGAGCAACCAGCAGAACAATTATTGCATTCACGCTAAAACATTTATCTTTGTCGGCCATCACTTCGCGTTCTGCAACGAGATAGAGGGGGAAAATATGCAAAGTTAGAAAGACAAAATGACAAACAGGTGATGTTTGTAGTACATTGAGCAATCGAGCATATAGTGAATAATTGTATGTGCGCGTATGTTGAATAAAATAAAGCAGATAAATGCGACGAAAAAATACAACGTCATTTAATAATATTCACGAAGAAAACTTTCATCTTCGCCGTTTCTTTTGTTGAATCAATTTGAGAAACAGTATAAACGACTGGCAAGCCACCGTGCTCAACATTGAAATCTCAAACACACGCACTAAGCTTCAACGCAAACACATATATGCTCTACATACACGTTCACTCAATTAGGCATACATATTTTATGAGATACAGCCAGCTACCAGCAACCAAAGTTTCAAGCGGCCGCAAAAGACATCCGGGATAAATCTAGAGCTGCAGTTTTCACATTCTAGCCACCCGCCTGTTATACCGCAAAACCGGTCAAGGCGAATTGCTGCACTGGGGAGGGTGGAAATGCCAGATTTAAAACGAAGAAACGGTAAACAACGAGGAGAACATAAAAATTATGCATAATTTATTATCTTAAGCCATAAATCTCGCATTCGAGTGAAGAGGGAGTAGCATTCGTTGGTTTGGCTTTCTTTTCCGAAATTAATGTTAACCTGGATGTGATGTTTGTTTTTTGCTTGATCTCTAATGTAAGTCAGAAGAAACACTCTTCATGTTTGAATGTGTGTTCTTCAGCTTGAACATTATCATCGCCTGGGCTTAACATCATTGAAGTAGTCTTTACGTTTTTGCGCTATGAATGAAATTAATATGTGCTGTGAATCGAACCCATTTCATATTCATCCAGGAATTACAATATCTGAATGAAAAAAAAAACAAATATATTCCAATTTTTTTTTTCACCGATAAACCTAACACATGAAGCCGGTCCCGAGGTACAGCCGTTAACTCGCACGACTCAACCACAAGCTCGTCATGGGTTCAAGCCCCGAATGGACCGTGCCCCCATACGCCTGAACTGACTTTTTTCTGTGGATAATCAATAATCAATAATAATCAATAGGCCGGTCTCGTAGTACAGTCGTAAACTCGTACGACTTAACAACATGCCCGTCATGGGTTCAAGCCCCAAATAGACCGTGCCGCCATACGTAGGATTGACTATCCTGCTATGGGGGGAAATCAATTAGTCACTGAAAGCCAAGCCCACAAGTGGGTAAAGGCAGGCCTTGACCGACAACGGTTGTTGAGCCAAAGAAGAAGAATCAATAAGTCACTGGTAGTCCTAGCCCAAGACCGACAGCGGTTGCTGTGCTAAGAAAGAAGAATCTTAAAACTAAAAAAGTGTAATCTTAGTGGTTCAAATTAAGCGACTTAAACGATTTTCTCTTGATGAATTAAGATTAAAACGGGGTTCAATCATTCTGGAAAAAGAAATCCTGGAATCTTTCAGGGGTCCAAATGTTATACATTTGCACCAAATTTATAATAGACAATAACCAGCAATCCACTTGCGTGTGAGGGTTCTTGTAAATAGTACTGAAATTACCTGTTTACAAGATAATCGGTTCTACAACCTTTTACCAATGTGCGAGATTTTGAACCCTTTTTATCACTTTAATCATTGTCTAATACATATCAATTCGATATTTTCATATTTAACTATTTATATTCGAAATGATTTAATATTCTGCATGTTAACTTTCTAGATTGTTTATGTCATGTTTTTCAACTTATTAAGTGATTAGGGTTGTTTTTAAGGAATCGTTCCTACATGTGATACATTCTCGCCAAATCAAGCCATTCATTTTTTTGAACTAAAACACTTGTTCTGATGAATTGAGAGATATGGCCCGATGATCTTCAAAGCTGTATCCTATTACACATCAAATACATTATTGTAGGGTGAAAAATATTCTTAGTTGTCGAAGCGCCATTTTCCAATCGCGCCTGTCCGAGAAACAATTTGAAAGACACAACATAGCCACGGTCGGTCCATTCGTCAAAATATCGCCGCCGAATAAACGCACGCCGTTTCGCCCTGCCCATTTGTGACCTAGACACCTGCATTTCAGTAGCAGCAAAATAGAAGCAAAAGGACCAACCTAAAAACACCACTGCCACGGATGGTTGATTGATTACCCTCAAGGCTCATGCGGCATGGAAGAGCCAACGAACCACATAACGAAACATGAAATAACAGTAAAAGAGCATACTGGTAGCGCGGTAGACGACAGCGACAGTGACCACAAGTCCCACGGCCATCGGCAAAAAAGCTGTCAAATAAATCAAATGGTTTGAAGTGAAAATCAATTTAGAAAAAGGATGGCTACGAGGCGATGAAATTTGATGGAACATCTACCACAGAAAAAAAAGTTGTTCATTTTTCCCCGCTACAAATGTGAACATGTACAACTGGTACGAGCGAACGCACGAGAAAGACAAAATAATCGAAAACCTGCCGAAAAAATGGTTACGTGAGCTCAAATACATCAATAAACATCATGTCACTTCATGTACTGTGTAGCATGAGCTATTGCAGAATAGTATCGTGTTAACAACAAAATACCATCCAAGCTGAATTCAATGCCAACATAGTCAAAACTGGACATGCTGCCACTGGAAAATGTCTGATGCACGCTGCCAATCACTAATGACGTCGTAGATACAGGCATGTTAATTTCACTCTCAAATACAAACTCAAGCAAGGCTTCTCAGAATATATGTATAAGTTTTTATATTAGCACTTCTATTTTGCGATACCTTTTTTCATAGATTGTTTGACCATTGTTGAATAACAAACATGACACTCACTTTTCGCATTAGCGTCCACCCTGGAAGTCGCTGATTTCTCTAGTCACCGTCTTTTTATAGTGGTTTATTTTTTTTTTTCTTTTGACTCAACTGTAGCATATCTGCTATACAGATCTTATTATAAACCACACTATCAACTATAGAATCTTTGTAACACACTTCGGAAAGCCAAACCACACTATTGCAACACATTCATTACAACACACTCAGCAAATCAGATCATACCATAACTAGACAACCGGAAGAGTTCAGGCCACACCGTTCATATAAAAACAATTGTGACACACTTACTGAAAACACCAGAAACACGCATAAAAAGCAAATCAGGCGTTACTACAGCAAACTAGGTGAACCGAGAACGCATGGTAACTTATAAGCTCAGTAAGGAAAACACCCATTATTTAGCAACAATAGTTGAAACCTTCTTTCGGAATATAGTAAAACCGCAGCATAGGCACACAGCGACAAACACCTCACACCACTTCAATTTATAAATTGTTACCAATAACAATAACATTTAATTAGGACAAAAACACATTCCAAAATCAAATGTACGAAACCCATAACTTAATTTCAGTATAAATAAAACCTATTCCGATCACGGAAGATCAGATTTGTTCGGACTGCCAAGATAGGACGTTACGCTTCCTAATACTTCGCCTTACAACTTATTTCAAGAGTTTAGTTATGTCCCCCTACCCAAGGTAAGGCTTCTATACTCCAACGTTTCCAGTAAGGGAAACCCCTTCGGGGTTTCCATGATCGCTTGGACGATCAAATGCCGGGTTCAATCAGTCCGCTTTGAACAGTTCACTCCACCTCGTCTCATGTCAGTAAAATGACTCCTCGCAAACATAGTGCTCGACGGCCCCCGCGTACGTTCGATCACATTACACAACAACCGTTGTCGGTCAAGGCCTGCCTGTACCACTTGTGTAGGGTTGGCTTTCAATGTCTTTTGGATTACCCCCCAATAGCAGGATAATCAGTCCTACGGTCTATTTGGGGCTTGAACCCATGAAGGGCATGTTGTTAAGTCGTACGAGTTGACGACTGTACCATGAGACCGGCTTAAAATCTACCTTAGTAATTAGTTTGGTACTCAGTAGTTGGTTGTCTTAATTAGTTTACTCATATCTGGATGATCGGTTTCCCTAGAGCCCTCAATCCATATCATGAAACACGTATGTGCTAGGAAACTAGGAGACAGACATTTGGGTAAAATATTAATCGTAAAAGAAAACAATTTGTAACCCATCGAGTCTCAGCTTCCATCGCCATTTGTAACTCTTATACGATTCATCGCAACGCTGCAATGAAAACCATCGCTTCTCACGGTTCATTTATTGTACACGAATTAATTTAAAAAAAAAAAGATAAAATACATCTCCTGTATGGAGATACATACATGCTAATCCAGTAATCCAGTAGTATGAACGATCACCACTTCGAATAAGATCGAGTTGTGCAGGTAGGGGCAAGACCAGCGAGCTGCCAATATTATAAATTTGAAGTATCAATATAACGAGCACAATAATTGAAACAGATTCAACAGCTTTCATATAATCTTCATTCATTTCTAACCGTAATTACCAAAATTCCAACACATCTCAAGGATAGCCTAAATAGTGAGCAATAAACAGTATGTTTTTTTACTGCATAGTTTTTAAAATAGTTATACTCAAAGTAGTACAGTCGTCAACTCGTACGACTTAACAACTTGCCCGTCATGGGTTCAATCCCCAAATAGACCGCGCCGCCATACGTAGGACTGACTATCCTGCAATGGGGGGGAATCAATTAGTCACTGAAAGCCAAGCCCACAAGTGGGTACAGGCAGGCCTAGACCGACATCGGTTGTTGAGCCATAGAAGAAGAAGATACTCAAAGTACTCCTAAAATGGCCAGTCATAATTTTATTCCGCAACAATAATTTTGAGACATTTTTACAGTCACTTCATTATATTCTCAATATAATCTCAAATACCTTATAATAATGTATACCTTTTACAAAGCGAACAATCACCACATCCAACATGAACGCACAAAACTGCACTGGGTTATTACGGGTTTACTAACGAGATGTAGTTTGTAATGCTTTTCCATGCCCTGTTCGCCGGATTGAGCAGCAGCTAAGCACAATGTTTGTTCTACCAGAAAAGTGCAAAACTGGTGTGAGTCAACACGCGTAGGCAAACATTCCGCAGACTATCAGATATAATTTAAAACTTTCACAGTACCATGCTGTGATGGGAACATGCTTCTAACAACCGTTACCGAATTTTTCGGATGAGAGCCAAGGATCGTGAGTAAGTGAGGTGTTACATTCCCCTGGATTGCATCCTTGTAGCGTGTAGCAATGTACGCACACCAGAGGAAACCTGTTCACAAGCTGACCCTAAACGGTGAGCCGGTCGGATGTCTCCACCGGGTGGTAGGTGATTGGATAAATTAACAAACAGACCAAAAGTGACGTTTCGAAAGTGGGTACGTCCGTGACTCAGCATGTCTCAAGTCACACGAAAAAGGATGTGGTCGACGACCGGTGTACGTGCCCTGCTAAAGGTACCGGTTGGATTATGTACGGTTGTCTCACCTCACAACCAAATCTTCTGGTCTTGTGGAAATACTGAGATAAACCTGTCGTAGCATCTTACACTGGTCACTTTCGAAAAATATACAACAGCTCCATTGCATGATTGTCTTTTAAAGAGTGTTCGATTAGCAGAATCACCGTACTGGAAACCAATGGCGACTATTTGAGTACGACAAGGTAACCCAAGAAATGGAATCTGTTTGTTAATATGGCTATTTATTTAATATATGTAATATTTGAACAGTATTAGGCATTACTGTGTTTTTTATTTAAATATTATACATGCTATTCATTTTAATATTATATAATTTTTAGTTAGCTAGCAAACACTTCACTAAAATGGTGTGGCCAATGAGCTGGGGAACATTTCACTAAAATGGTGTGGCTAAGAATCTACACATGGATAAAACATAGCAATTAGCATCACTCAAAAGCTCTGTAGGCTACATCATCCAAACTGCATATTTGGATGGTTTTTATGAATCAACTTGACAATTTTGTTTATTCTGTTTTCCAAACACGCCAGTCATATAATTTTTTATGCTTTTAGTAACTAACTTAGATATTTTAAAACCGAATATTTTTTGTAGAAATGTAAATCAAGGATGCCGTCGCTTAAAATCCAACAGGGTAATAAAATATACGTTCATTTGCATCACAATTCTATAGCATGACCGGCTCATCGGTGGATTGTACAAAACTAAAATTGGCACACACTACTAGAGTAACGAGAAACAAGCACATAGCATAAAGTTTTCCTAAAAATCAGTTAATTGACGCTAGCACATTTCAATAGAATGAGAAAACGATATCCGGAAAGCTGTTCGAACGCATCCACTACTTACTTGCACGGGATAACCCGTTCCTCCTGTTTTCGCTAGCAGAAACGGATCACTGTTGTATTTTTTTTATTGGCTTTTTTTGAATTGATGAAAATGAGTATATTCCACAATATTTATGACATCCAACAATTGATCACTTTGCAGTAACAGAGGAATCCGTGAAATAAGCTGCTTAATTATACACTACTACAATTCACTAGTAACTCACTCCCATAGGAATTATAATGGTTTGGTCGCACTGATTAGAGGTTGTTTTCGCTTCCGATTATTTCGGTAAGATACTTTCCACGTTAGTTGCACAATAAACACTTTCCTATGTTGTGGCGTCAACTCTGATAATCTTTTCACTAACTTCGCACAAAATGCTCAACGTAACTCAACACACATATGCACCCGTTTGTTGTTTTTGAAATCTTAAGATAACTTCATTAGAAATAAACATTTTCGCGATGTAGATCTTCTGATGGGTTTTATTCATTTTTTTATATTCGTGAATAATTGCAATGAACATTCACACGATTTACCGATGCAAAACTGCCATCATTAAAAGCGCAATATTCGAAAATGAGAACTATGCGTATAACATTATATTTAACAAACAACAATTAGCGTAAAGTAGTATATTGTAGGTAGGTATTGTAGATTGAATATCACCGTGCTAGTAATCCATTTGAACTTTAGCACCGTGCGGAAGTTAATAATTAGCAATTCACAACACAAACGCGTGTACCATTGAGTGCATTCAATTTTACGATCCAGGCAGTGTTGTTCCTCTGCCTCTGAAAGTTAAGTGAAATTATTCAAACAAAAACATCCGCAATCGACACGAATCGAGCTTCAACGGCAGCTTGTTAGGCACGGATTGAATTCGAACGAGGAGGAAACGTGTACATGAGGCAGCATTCCTTCTCCTCGAACGGCAGCTATTCCTTTTGCGCTCAATTCTGTGGTTGCTCAACTTTATTTCCTTCTGTCAATCATCTGGCTACCGCCCCACCTGACGATTGCGAAGTGCACGGTCTTGCATACAGCACCAGACACACTCAAACACCGGCACTTGACGCTAAACAAACACACAGGAATCTTAAATGACAGGCATCGCTAAACGTGTCTGACTGAATGTGGCACCCATAAACCAGACGGGAGACGGATCTCGCGGGCGGACATAATCTCGTGAAGTGGTCGGTCTCCCGGGATCCGGTGGATCCGCGGGCCACTGTATCGCACTGGCACCAGTCACAATACGAAACAGCCGTTACAGCTTTCACTGGAACATGTACGTCCTTATTGCACGAGGAAAATTCACATACTAACCCAGCACACTTTACGTCGGGGTGAACGTGGTATGCAATAAACGACGCTCGTGCCATCACCTAGACACGAAGACCGAGCCCGGCTGTCGCCACAACGAATACACATGTACGGGAGAGAGCTTTCCCGAAACCGGAGACCAATGAGCGAAAATCGGCCCGATCCTCTCCATCGTAAGCTGCATGTTTTGTTGCGTGCCGGGCCAGATAACTTCTGCCTCCACAGGGATGAATTCCTCCGTTTCGGTCGTCCTTCCGTGAATTGTTGTGATTTTAGCTGAGCTATTGATGAACATGCAAGGTATTTTTTGTGACATTTCTTTATTCTTGAAAAGGGGTTCCTAGGACACGCTGTTTTGAAATTGTTGGTGCTGACTGTTATCAAGTTATTGATATGTCAAACATTGCCGACATCTAAAACACCTAGCTGGAACTATTAGGATATTTTGTTGAAATTTCAACAGAAAGATACTGAATGATTGGGAAAACCGTGCAACAGATTAAATATGGTAAGCAAAATGTACAACGTTATAAATGTTGTCGACTATTCTAAATGATAAAAGGCCTTGAATTTTTCACCGTACACATTATAGACCGTGCTTTATAATTCTCATCTTCCTTGCTGCGTACTTCGAGCTCAAGCATACGTTTTGTGTTACATCCAATAACGGTAAAAATCACATCCACGGGGAAATATTTCTATTTGCTGCACTTCACAGAGAAGTGCCCAATCGAATGCCGATGACTCGCTGAAGAATATTAGCTAAAACGACATTTATGCGGGGAAAATCACAAATATCCTTTAAATACTGCTCGTTTCATAATGCTTGTATGAGGACTCACCTCAGAGCTCTCGCTAATGCAAAAGTTACTTTTCCATGGTACGCACATTCTATTAATTCAAAACGGCTGTGTTGGGCAAAGATGCGGAAGGGTGATGATATGTGTACACCCGTCGACAGGCGTTCGGCTGAGAGAAAGGACACGTTCAACATTGATCTCACCGCACCAATCCTGACTACCATTCGGATCCCTTTGGCGAAGCGCAAACACAACGTCCATTGTTCGGGATTAGAGTAAAGTTGTTTCCTTACGGATGCGTAAGCCCGTTTCCGTTAACCGAGCCTCTAATGGGCAACCTGCACGAACCTGGGCAATCAGCATGCCAGACCAAAAGGGGGTTTTGCGACAGGGCAATCAGAGACACAACATGAGGATCAATCGTCCCGACAAGGCGTAGCACTCCAACCTACACCGTGCCGAACTTAGTTACAGGGCACAGCGCCACTACGCCATCCGAGGTTGGCGTAACTGGTAGATTTCTCGTCTGGCCGGGTGTATCGGCTCGTGGAAAAAACGTGACGTACAAAAAGCGGAAAACAGCTTGAGCTTTTCAAGAGGATTAGTTTGTGCATTGGAATTCCTGGTGCTATTGTCTGATAGATTGAATGCTGGTTATTTCCTTTTTCCTTGGTCTGTTGTCCCTGTCTTGTATAACTGTTCGCATTCAACAATGTGTATCGTGTATGCTCATTTTGTAACAAAGTTGTTGAAAAACAAATCGCAGCCAAACCGTTTGTAATGCTTCGTTTGTGATGAATATCACAATAGTAATAAGAGCTGAGTAGATCGTTACTTAATATTCACATTAACCAATACAGTATGGTCTTTCCTGTCACCCAAAAATGATCCTTATTTGTTATTAGAGCCAAAATATAATTCATTGTTATTGATTGTTGCTATTGGTGAATTGCTTATGTGATTCATGATACTAGTGGTGAATTACATGTTGTGATCATCCTTATAATAGAATAAAAAGGTTCATTCAATGATGTAAAAAAACTGCTTAAACTCATGACCATGTCAGGTTTAAAAAACACATTTGTTTACCTTTTTTCTTCATCAGAGACTATCTTCTATGGCCATCCCTTTTCAAAACGTACCTCATTTTTTAAGCTGTTTTATTTGATCCATCCAACACACGTATAATGAGTCATGCATGTATAATACATTTAGTGTACTAGTTCTCTCGTGTAACGATTATTATCCGTTCCAGTTATGCACCGGTTATACAAAAACAAATGATGCTTGTATAAACTTTCTTTACATGACTCATTAGTCAAATAATGTATTACTTAGGATGTGAATTATATTCCAGTGGATCTCTACTACAAGACCCCTGATCTTCTTTACAACAAGGCACATGTGCGTGTTCCATCGTGGGAATGCTCAGCAGGTAAGTAAATCGGATACGTCACTAAATCCCAAAAGTAAATAAAACTATTTCTTGTAATATTAGTTGTTATTATATGATTGTTATGAAAATATTCTTATTTTAATCAATTCAGGTAAAATAATAATAAATAAAAACAAGCAATATGTATTAGTATGAAATTTCATCGTTCATGTACGTTTCAAGGACAATTTAATGGAATAATGACCGGAAGGATACATTGACTATGGTGTGAGCAAATTAGTTTACACAATCGTCACGAGAATGTTATCAAAAGCATGTGCAATGTGATTTAATAAAAATCAGTTGCGTACAGCAAAAATAGCATGGTGATACAAACCAAATTATAAGTTAAATATCAGTTTCATAACGTTCCGTTTGCAATTGCTAAATGAATAGCTTGAAAAAATAGTTCCACTTCTACGCAGGTTTCAGAGGCTCTCACACCCCGAGGACGACTGCCATACGAACTACCAGCGAATGAGCCATTTGCATCGTATTAGCTGTTAACTATGGCACCATTTCCAAAAAGCCTACACTTTGCAAAGAAACGATTAACCACAGGACTGGCAACTGGTAATGAGAGTAGCTTTTAAGCGCCTCCTTCTATTCATATTGCATGGCCACCATAAATCATACACAAATCCATACGCTTGCCACTTTAACTATCATCATCTTCCATATCGCGATGTTCATTCGCTTCCTGCTGCTCCTACCAGTCGTCACACGCATAAAACTTAATTAATTTAATTATTCATACTTTACTCATCATCAGCACCCATCACACGTTGGGTGCTAAAATCCTTTCCACTTCCCCAGAGCCGCAACATCAACACTGCCCATCCTTCCCCGGCATTTGACGATTGTACACCGGGGTAAAGATTCTAGCGACCGCGCGAAAATGTACGCTCGCATGGCGTGATGCCGACGATGCAAGCGTATTTATGGACATGCCCTACCAAACGGTTATATGTTTGTGTACGGCAAAATGACAAACCGAGCAAAAGCCACCCACTCGTGACACTTGCCAAGCGACACGACAGCACCACAAAATAATCCACAGCCTCACACACTCTGCGGCCACCGCCAGAAGCTATGCTAGTGCCAGGCGCGACGGAAACACGGCGGGAAGGTACAAGCAGGAACAGGATCTACAGCCAGCCACTCAAAGCGATCTCCCAGGCAACAACTCCGTTGGACCTCTCGGTCCGCGCGACTATCTCGCCATTCTGACTGCCATTCCCGGCCACGGCCCCTCTCGCCAAAAAGGATACAAAGCTTGTGCATAGTGCTTTTCCAGCCGCCCAGGCTCTGCAACCTGCTACCTAAATGTATATTTGAAAAAAAAAGAAGGATACGCCACGAAAGGACAGCTGAAACATAAGAGACTACCGGAAACGGAACGGGTAAAGCATGACACATGAATTACCCTTATAGTTAATTTGCATTTTATTTAGTAATTAGGATGAAAGCAAACCATGTCTTTTGTGACGGGACTCGGCGGCAAAAGGAAATTCCTGTCGCGTGTTTTGTTTTATCTAGCATTGACCGGCCAGATCGCTCTCTGACTTTCTCTCACCTTTAATTATTTACTGGACAATTTATACAATTAAAAAAAACAAATAAATAAACAAATAAATTAAAAAATATCTGTTACCTACAACAACTTCTCTGCCAACACAGTTGGTTGTATGATCCTTCGCTTTAAATTTATAGTTTATTTCAAAATTCCTTTGTCATAGTGACTGATTATATGCATTGATATAGAAAGTCTGTTTTCGAGTTAAAAATTATAGGAATAAAGCCACGACAAGTAGTTTTTGACAATGTTTGATTGCAATGACGCATCGAATGGTTTTAACACGACTTTAGGTACAAAAACTACTTTTGAAATAATACAATAATACTCATGGTATAATACAATAGGTGTCAGTCTCGTGGTACAGACGTCAATTCGTACGAGTTAACAGCATTCCCGCCATGGGTTCAAGCCCCGAATGGACCATGTCTCCAGGGCTGACTATCCTGCTATGGTTAATCAATAAGTTTACCAAGTGCCAAGGCTTAGTATGTAAAATTTATTATTAAGATTAGAATAGTGTTAGGTAAATTTCTTCTTTCACATTTGGGGTTTTTTTCCAAAGCACTTTTCCCCAATAATTTCTTGTGTAATATAAGCGATGCAATGCAGTGAAAAATCAACCTACAGCTACCTAAAGTAATCAAATCAATGAAGAGAGATACTTATTTGGGACCCATTATAGCATAATATAGCGCTGCAAATGTATGAACAACTTATAAATATGGAAATAAATCAACTAACTAACTAGTTGTACCGAGGATGAAGAAGCCTTAAAACACTAGATGATTTAAACTATTTCATCATCCACTATGTTAATGTAATCGTATAATATTGCTAAACTGAGTTGCCACATGCACTAAAATGTAGCAACGATCATAATCGTAGCTTTGCAGCTAGTTTGTTCAATTAATTAAATAATAAGCTACAGTCCCGTCCATCATAAAATCATTCACCATTTCCCAACCTTTTCGCATCTCGGCAAAGTTCATCCTTTTAACTCATTTTCAACACGCCATTCGCATGACCGGCGCACCTTGCAAAGCAATCCAAACCCTTAACCACGCAAATTAAGAGCCCTACTGAGTGCAACTCCTGCTAATTGAATGAAACTATCATTAGTGACATCCCGGTGAAGTCAACGCAATACAAAAAAAAAAACACATGTCCCAAACACCTTGGGACTCGCGGGGCTGCTCACAGGAAGCTAAATGCTCCTCGGCATGGCTCGTGCCTTAGCGAGAAAGCAAAACCAGCACACCAACAAAAAACCTCACGCACACTCCTAAATCAAAGAACCGTTGCCCATGAAGTAATAAAACTAATTACCCAATTTTTTAACTCATTTCATGTTTCCGCTCCACTACGGGTGGATGAAATACGCTTAATTGTAAAAATAGCGAAAAGCCAACACACCCAACATGAGATTAATGGGACTTTGAGTGGAGGACACAAAACATTCGAATGATTTTTTTTGCTAAAGCGTAAAAAGTAGAAATTGACATTAAAAAATACAACAAAAGCAACGCGTAGTACGCGGCTTGAGAATGATCTCGTCGTTTCGCTTCCGGTGAAGTTCATTTGAAAGTTTTAATAGCTTACTAGTCCGAGAATGTACGCAATTTCTAAAAGCGTGACGGTAACAACTAATAAAAAAGCACAACCAGCAATGAACACACTAGCAGAAGCTATAGGCAGAAGAAACACAATACCGTTCGTTCAACTGTGAATCAACGTTTCTGCGGATATGAGTAAAAAAATAAGTAAAAAACGTTACATTTCTACATTATTATTACAATTTTTTCTTCCCATTTTGAGACAGGTTTTTGCTCATTTAAAAAATTAAACAAGATGATGTTATGTCTTAAATACAGCAAAAAAAATATACAGCAAAGTCACGCAACTTCGTGCCATTAGTGTAAAAATCTTAGTTGAATTTATTTATTACCTAACGTACTGCATAAACACTACAGTCAACGGATTTGCGTGTCCAAATAGGTACCACGTGCAAATATAAGCTTTTACCTTTTCTTGCAACGTCCGTGCCGCACGCCACAGAGCGTTAATAAACAAATGGAAATATTTTTAATGAAAAACCCAAAGCTCATTTGTAGTGCGGATAGCCATTTGGCGTGAACCATGCTAGTGAAGATACTAGCTTGACTTGACATACTGATGTTCATAGTGCAGTGCTTTGCATTTGTCTTCCTCCTGCCATCGTACCTCATTCCCAATGCCAAAAAGATAAAGCTACGGGTTTCTTTTTTCCGTTTTCGGTCTACTCCTATAGAGCAGGTGGCCGTCCTGTTACAACTCACTGAAGATGCGACGTGTACTGTCAGCTCCATAAGTTGCAGGGACGATAGGATATCCTGTTGACACCTCGTTTACATACACACTTTTTACATCATCATTATCCTCTAATACCCACGCGGTGTACCCGCCATCATTCTTGGTGGTATGCGACGGTGATGGGTTTTTGTTATTTCTACGCAAACTCTCAATCCAATCTTGTACAATGCTAATGCTTTTTGTGCCACACATTTCCCTTCGTGCCGAGCAACGCAGCAGCAGCTATTTTTATAGGCGAGATGAAAGAAAAATAGTGCAAAATACGCAAAACATCACCAAATGACCTGATCTCACTAAGATACTCGGAATGAGCTTCACTAGGATTAAGGATACCGTTTCATCTGTCCTATGGGTTTTCCCATTCCTTATTTGAATAGCGTTTACCAATAAGGATGGCAGTATAGCAAGCAGAACAAAACATCGCGTATATTAGTTTCACTAATTGTCCTTCTGGAATTCCAATTGTCCCAAATGAGAACTAATTTTATTGCGGAATCGTTTTGATAAAGCTGGAAATCTATTTTGCATTGTGATAGTTTTTTGGCCATTATGAGCCCAACTATCACACCAAGGCAATAAGGCATAGGCAAATGTAATTTATGAACAAGTAAACTTCTTCTTCTTCTTAAACTTTTTATGGCGTAGCGACTTACGCAATCATGCCGGCCTATACTGGTAGTCCCCGAGATACACGGTACCTCCTATACGCGGATTCGGAGATACGCGGTTTTCTAATTTTTACAATTATTTGAGCAAATTGTACTGGTTTGACACATCAATTATAAGATAATTTCCCTTTTGATCGAATGTTTAAAACTATTTCAAAAGGATTAAAACTGTTAAATTAAGTCAGAATCACATCATAATTGTGTATATAAATATGCGGCTAAGGCTTATCGTCTTCTTAATCGCCATCTGTATCGTCGCTACGTTCGGCGTCTTCAAATGCGCTTCACTATTGATCCTGGGTCATTCTTTCGTTTTGCGAACTCTCGGCGAGGCTCTGCTAGCCTTCCATCCACCCTGTCTCTTGATCTGTCCTCTGCTACGTCCAATCCTGAT
>KB665877.1:375786-390143 GCA_000349065.1 Anopheles quadriannulatus
AAGGATTTTGGAAAAAAGTTGATACCTTTCACAAAATAATGGATTTTTCGGTCTCAAAGAAACGGAATGGCCCCATTTCATTTTTAAATCCTTTGTAAAAGACTAGAGAACATTTCACAATACCATAAATAACTTAACTACTGTTAATTTATCGTATGAGACGCATTTTAGTGCAATACCACCACTATTGGTACTAGCACCACTATAGGTACGTTTACCCTAGTGAAAAACTACTCCATGCCACGTAAATGAGAAGAACATGTATAGTTACACTAGATTTTGTGCAGAAAAAGCACAATTGGCCTTTATAAGCGTTTGGTTGTGTGGAATCGTTCACAAACTTTTTCATCTAACTGTCAAAAACAAGCTTTCGAAATGGTGGACCAAAATCGAGCTATGCATCGACCTCTGTATTATATAGACTTTGCTTGAAATGATAAAATCCAAGCTAGTCGACAAAGTGGTAAAAAGGGAAAATCTCAGCAACCTGTGCGATTTAGCGCTTGAGGCTGGTAGTAAAAAGCAGAAGAAAACCTAATTGTGTAACTTTTGCCGAAAACCAGGTCACAAGTAGAAGCAATGTTGGGTATGGAAGGAACAACGCATCGAGGGGACTATCCGAAGGCGAAACCGGCTTGTCGGAATTCAGAAGCATCAGAATTCACAAAGGTTCTGTGGACGGGATGTGTGGATCATTGACTCCGGTGCAACATCACACATGTATGACGTACGCACCAGACTACTTTGTTTCGTTGGACCGCACAGTGAAATAAAAGATTTCCTTAGCATACGACAAGAAGATTACCACAGAAGGAATTGGTTCGTGCAGAATGGCGTGGATGACTCGAGAGAATGAACACAGCACTGTTCTTCTCACAGATGTGCTCTATGTTCCGCAATTCCAATCCAACCTTATATCGGTGAGGAAACTGACAGCCAAGGGAGTCAAGTTCATCTTTGATGAGGATGAGTGCCACATCCAAAAGGACAACAAGGTGATCGCAGATACAATTATGTCCGATGGGATGTATAGGTTGCTTACAACACACGCTGCACTTAAGGTGAGTGACCATACATCTAATTTTTTACACACTTGGCATCGCATTCTTGAGCATCGAGAGCCGGGTGCGATTCGGGACCTGGAGAACAATGATCTAGCAACAGGGATCTGTATCGAATATTGCGCAAATGTCGTAACGTGGGTGTTGCCTAGAGGGTAAAATGGCACAGCTACCGTTTCCAAGGAAATTGAAAATAAGATCTAAGCAGCTTTTAGACATTATCCACACGGACGTGTTTAGACCAATGAGAACGCCATCGCCCGGGGGAATTTGTAACTTTCTTACGATGATAGACGATTTCTCCCGCTACACAATAGTCTATTTTCTAAAGGAAAATCGGAGGTTACAGAGCGAATAGCAGAATATGCTCGATTTGTTAAGAATAAGATCGGAAGAGCACCCAAGGTGATTCGATCAGATCAAGGTGGTGAATATGAGAATTAAGCTCTAAACCAGCGATGTCAAACTCATTTGAGCCTGCGGGCCAAAATGCCACTGAAGATAGTAGCACGGGCCGCGGCCTAGTTTTTACATGCTATATGATATGATATGATATGACGATATGATGCAAAACCAGAGCCGCTCTTTTCATTAAGAGACGATAGTTACGTTACAAAAGTCTAATCTTTGATGTAAAAAAAAGTAAAAAAAATAGCTGTATCAGATTATTTTCAATTGGTCATATGTCTCTGATATTTCCAACATCTACATCATAGTTTTATGGCAACTAACAAGATTAAGTATGCAAAAATAATGTGCAAAAACTGAATATGAATATCGCGTTAGTTCCAATACAGAGCAGTAAATTTTGTAAAGAAAGGTTGATATTGGTGTAATTTTAATCAATATTTTTGAGCTGGAATTAAAGTAGTGAATTCTTATTTTTGATGCTGTCTAAAGTTCATAAATTAAAACAGGTTGTTCAGTCCAGTTCTGATCTTTACAGAGGAGTGGAAGTTGTCATCTAAGTCCTTAGTACCCCTTATTCCCTTTCTGCCAATATGCATATAAATCTTAATTCATTATGGCGACCAAAATCAGAGTCATAAGCCCACCTGTAGTTTATCTAATCACATTGATCTTGGTAGGATGCCTGATGGAAGCCTGAGGGAGATCGTTTGTAACATTCTATCAAAAGTAACACGTGTTTGTGCTGACGTCTGATTTTATCTGATTTCTAAACGTTTTGCAGAAATATAATGTTATATCTTTAGTACACCTAGATGGGTTCGACCTTTTCCAAAACAATATACCAAAAAAGTGTGAGAGCTTGCGTTTTTAATTCCTGTTGGCTGAGTGATTTTGTTAATTTGTACAAGTCTTTTTCTTATAGAGATTGTTTAATTGGTCGTCAAGTGCCTTGATTGATTGCTTAACAATACAAAAGTAATGTTCCTAAACTACATACAAATGAGTCATGATTTTGAAGACATTCACGATTTCGTATGAGGTTGAAACTAAACCATGAGTTGTTTATTTTAAGATATGTGTTGCTAACAAATTTTATCATCGGAAAGGGTATAACATAATTTTCATTGTTTTTTTTTAACCATTTTACTAAAATTATGCGGAATTGAAAGCTCAGTTTCATCAAAATAACCATTTTTGATTTTCCTTCTATGAACATAACAGTTTTTGCAATTCTTATCTTTTTTATGCATACATGCATACAGAGAAGGTAGGAACAAACCGACACTGTTTTATGATGATGGACGATCTGACAATTCATAGAAAAACCTGCGAAGTTGAAAATCTCTTCATATTTCAAGAGTCCAGAATTAACTTACAAATAAATAGACCGCTCAAACGGTCGCGGGCCAAACCAAAAGACCTCGCGGGCCATCAGTTTGACATCTCTGCTCTATAGCATGATACACATAACTAGAGCATAACTATAGTTAAGAAGTTATGAAGTAACGAACGCGAAACAATTTACTGAACCAATATTATACTGCTCAAACCTAACATGTATGATCCAAAAACAAACCATTAAAAACATCGCCTACTAAAACTCGCTCAAACTCTTCTACAGCTTTGATACTTGGCGGAAGGGCCAGGGGGGGGGGGGGGTGGAAGGGGAACTAATTGCTGAAAATAATGTTAGTTTAATTAACTCGCCTGATCCTGAGGTGAACAATCGGTCACATTATGGCCCACACGTCATCCCCGTTGCTTTTGCCCTGGCATCCAATCGTATACCATTGGGCTGATCAGCATCCACAGGCAGAGGTTAATTGTGAGCGACAGGATGAGTAAAAACTAGTTTTCCGGCAGTTGTCCGACTCTGATTTTCCCCCCGCTCACCCCTCCCTTCCACTGTTTGCACACCGACACAACACATTGTGGGGGTAGCAGTTTCCTGCCAATTCCACCTTCTAGGAGTGTATCCCGATTCCACTAACTGCTCTGCGCTGTGGAACTGGGGTGACCCGGGGGATGGTCGCGGGTTGTGTTCGTACATGCTGTTAATTAGGGTTTTTGTTGCGGATTTTTGCGGTCTCCGTTTTGTGCCAGCGAGTTTAAGCTGGGATGTTTTTGGGGGCGTTACTAAACGGTAGGTTATCGCGTTCATAATTTGAAACAATCGCAAAACGAGCAAATTAATTAAAATGCCTAGCTTTAAGCGCCCTCGATCGAAAATACTTTTTTTCATTGTGGTGCACGCTGTGTACATTTGTGGATAGGATACTAGTGCTATATTAGAAGCTCGTCCGTTCTTACCACAGTTTTTTTTGTAACGACGATAACCAATAGGGCTTAGCAGAGCAGTGGCTCATCTCCCATCCATAGCCCGGCAAACACTTGTTACCACCATTACCATTTGACAGAGTGCATACCAATGTAATCGGGTTTTTTAATGCATGATACGGACACATGTTTAACATCCTAAATATGTGTTTTAAAGTTATATTGAACATACAATGAAAAAATTCTGATTTTAGACATCTGAATATTATTTTATGTTGGTGTTCTCCTACCAGAATGGGTTATAATGTAACGGTTTTTATTCAAATGGGAACTACTTTTTTTTCTTAGTTGGTAAAACTCGTAAAACAATAGGAAAAAATGCTGTTAGAGTGTAATTACGCGAGTAAAGACGTTCGGTTTCACTAAGTCGCTGGCTCTCAAGTAGCCAGCTCGAACTCCACAGCTGATTTGGGGCTGTTTAACGAAAAATCGTACTTTGTGGGTGATTAAGAGATGAAACGGTACTTGGTGGAACCATACAGCTTTTTAACAAGCACACAGTGCTCGTTGGAACTTTGCGGCTGATTAGCACTAACTGTAGGGTTAAGGATGGAGCTTCAAGGCTTTGTAAGAATGTGTACCGAACTTGGTGAAACTTTATAGCTTTACTTCATGCATGACATTGATACAAGGAGGCTCTTGTCAAAGTGTCAAAGACAGACGCCGTCTCGTGGTTTGTGCTCCAGTTTGATTAGTTATTTGAAGTAGCAATATTAAGTGAAGTGGTTTTTCTTAACTGTAAATTATTTAAAATTTGGCGAACGTTATGAACATTTAAAGTAAACACAAGTAAACACATGTAAACATGCACACATTCAAGCAGCGATCTTTACCTTGTCAAAATTGGCTGCTTAAGCAATTTTGACTATTTGGGCTTAGGCCAGATGCCTGAAATAGGGGTGTCACAAAAATTATTTCTAAAAAACAGATTTATTAAATTCCAAATATGCATAGAGAATATTCAAAGGAAGATGGCTGTACTTTTCACACAAAGTTCCAAATTCCAACACAATCGGATTCCTAGAATCGTAAAAATAAGCAATCAAAATCGATTTGGCTACACGTGTAGCCGACTGGCTGGAATGTGGTTAAGATTATCTGCCAAGCGTTTGAAACATGAGCAGTATCGAGGAAATGGCGTATTTTCTCAAAGCACATATTCAATCGATTGTTTTCAAAACTGTTTTTTACCATAAAATAGAGGGCAATCCAGTTTCCATCGGCTGGCCGGTTACGTAGTACAGTCGGCGACTCGTCATGGGTTCAAGCCCCGAATGAGCCATGCCCCCATACGTAGGATCCTGCTGTTGGTTACCAATAAGTCACTTAAAGCCAAGCCCTAATGGTACAGGCAGGCCTTGTCCCAAAGATGAAGACAGACGAATCCAGTTTTCCGAAGCAAGATTGCACGTACACAGTGACTCGTTTCCGCGAGCCTAGGGTATAGAAAGTGCTAAATAAAGAGGGACCTGCGCGGATCCAATGCCGACATTTGACCACATTGTCAAAAAATTTATTAACCTACATTAGCATGTTACTAGTTTGGCTCTACAACCAGTTTACCATTATGTTTTGATAAAACTTAACAAGTTTTTATTAACTTCATGTTTTTCCAATGAGAATATTTGAAATGTTCCATGAATTATATCGTTTTTTGTTATGACAATATACTCTGATAACCGTTATTTCAAATATCCCCCTCAGTACTCAATGTCATCATTGTATTGAACTGTCATTTCTCAACAGCACGGATGAATGGACAGCCGGATCAAGGGTACAGGGATAAACGGCGATCCACTGTAGTTAGGTTACTTTTCATACAAATAACTGCAAATTAGATCGAAAACAGATTTTCACATTACGTGATCTTCGTATAACCAGTGAATTACTGGCGCCGATTAGCTCGTAGTATGCTTATTACAGTAATGACAATAAAGGATATTGAATGTTGTACACCAAAAAAACGTTTGTTTCAGCTACACATTTGAAAGGTGGTCACGGGGAACTTGCCCCTCACGTGTTAATTCCCATCCTACGTTTGTTTGCAAATAACATCATCCACATTGTTGGAAACAACATTGCTGTGATTGATGAAGGAATCCTTAAATGTTCTTTGTAAAACCTGTACGTCTTCCTTACGTGTATTCCAATTTCCATTTTTATGCTAGATTTTAAGTTGTTTAAAATAAAAAAAAAATATTAAAAAATGATTAGTAATTAGTTTTTTTAAATTAAATTAAGCCGGTCTCGTGGTACAGTCGTCAACTCATACGACTTAACAACATGCCCGTCATGGGTTCAAGCCTCAAATGGATCATGCCACCATACGTAGGACTGACTATCCTGCTATGAGGGTTTATCCAAAAGTCACTGAAACCCAAGCCCGTAAGTGGTACAGGCAGGTCTTGACCAACAACGGTTGTTAAGCCCCAAAAGAAGTAGAAGAAGAATTCATTTTTAATCTTTTTTGGGTACCATTTTGCATAACAAGTGTATCAAACCTTCAAACCTTATCCCTTGAATTTAAACAGTTTAATACAGTCAGTCAGTTTAATACAGTTTAAGACAGATCAAGAAACTACTATATCTCTACTATATCCATGGTCGATTCTGATATAAATTTTCCTTGCGCCTCTTGTTGTCGTGTTTTCTTTTTTCTTTTTTGCACTATCAAAGACAGGACGAATTTGTATTTTGCGCAGAGCATACGAGGACCATTTACGAACAAAGTAACCCATTGCAACTAATGTGTCGTGAGTTAAAGGTTTTGATTGACCAATTCAAATTTAATAGTTCTATGTGAATGTTGAAATACCGTTTTCATCAACGTTTCCGTTTTGGTTAGTTAATTAGTAAAATCCGAACTCACTGATTGAACTTTGATTCCCAGGCAACTATTAAGTATGTGTTTTTTAGTTGACACGTTTTTCCATACAAACAATTTCTTAAATGTATCTCGGCAAGCCATGCGATTTTTGTGAATTATTCAAAAACCAGTTGATTCATACAAACGCATGGTTTGTAATTACTTTTTACGCATATTTATTTGGGGAAGGTATGTAAAGACGCACACTACGGGTAAGATGGACACTTCTCATAAATGCATGAAAAATGTAATTTTGGAATAATTCAATAATGCAGCATCCAAACTGAAAGTAAAACCACACATTTGAGAACCTTTAAGCATAATATATGCAACATTTGTTAAATCCACGTACAAAATAAATTTTCAATCATGCGTACTCTTGCGGATCTAATTTGAATACTGCGGATCTTAAGCTATGTAATTTGTATTGTTTCTATTTTTGGAAGTTGTATTACATGAATGAATTGTCCTGATTATTAAGTAATTATTAAGCATTATTAAACATTATTAATGAATAGATTTCATCAAATACTGTTAATAAGGGTATTTGGAAGAAATATATACAGCAACTAGATAACGCATGGAAATAAGCGAGAAACGGCACATCAGTCAAAATAGTAGCCATTCGTTATACTATTACTCGCTCGACGCTGATAAGGCGCTTCACGAAATCCAATATCTCGTCACGACTTAGACAACATTAATCAATAAAACGTTCAGGAATAGATGAGAGATTACAAATATCAAAAAGTTGAATTTTGATATGATGGAAAAAAAGATTGACCAATTAACAAGTCCCCTAAAAATGCTGGGGTGGCGGGCTTTCCGCGAAGTAATGTCCTAAAGGTAAGTTCTAGACTGTTGTTCTGTAAGCTGGAGCAACGTCAGCTGTTAGTGCGCGATGTTTTAATAATGATTTAGAGTCTGCATTCTACGATATATTACCAGCGCCGCTTACAATTCCAAAATTCATGGCTGAATGAACCGTCGTTACAATTAGCCTTGAATTGGTTTATGTACGTACCAGGATGTGAAAAGCAAAAGGATATACTATACACCTCTTCACTTTCCAACAATTTCTACAGATATCTTACCCTTCATGGTGTCCATTTTTCCCATATCAGGTGTCAAAATTCAAATTCGACGATTTCGGTGATTAACGAAATATCAAATACAATATCTAATATCTAAAGACATACTAAAAAATTAATAAAAAATAGTTTTGAATGCGATAAAAAGTGCCTTAGAACGTGAGGTTTGTCTCATTACTTACATTACTTCTTCTTCTTTTTGGCTCAACAACCTTTGTCGGTCAAGGTCTGTCTGTATCACTTGTGGGGTTGGTTCACATCTACCATTAGAATTAAAATTTGAATGAAAGGAGCGATGAAATTAACCTTATGTTTTTAAGACACTTTTTAGTGCATTAAAAATGTGTTTTAAACTTGTTTTATGTTATATTTTTAAACTATCAGCCAACTATGTATCGAGCGTTCAATTAAAAAGCATGCGAACTAAAAAGCGTTCAACTTTTTAATTCTGACTGTACTTGTTAAGCTATTTTTGTACACCTGCGGAGATCCGACAATTAGGGTAACTGTACCAGTATTGGGCAGGTTAGTGCAGCAGTCTCACAAAAATTGCTCGTATACATATAATTTTTATTATTTTTCATTTAAGTGACGTTATTTTGAACAATAAACAATCTTATTATGTTGTGCTTTTTTTTATTTGCCGATTTAAATGTATGTTTTAGAGATATTCGTGAAAATGTAAACACTCTTTTTGATCCTATTTTCAGCAGTTTTTTTCCTATTTTCGGCAGGCTGTGCTCCTACTTTCGGCAACGCAAATGCGGGTCGGTGTGTTAATGTGTTAATAAATGCAAATAGGTAGACAAAAATGTTTAAAGCAATTTTACACTCTTACTTTACTAAGATTGGTGTTAAAATGCACTAAAATTATTAATTTTATGTTGCCCATTCTGGTCATTTTGCTGGCAGTTTTTACAGTTTCTTTGATGTGAGTTACAAACATAGTATTGAAGCCTTGAAGAAAAGAGACAGTACGATGGCTACAGAGTACGGCTCAGACTGGATCACAAATTATTATTTTTGTCTCAAGTTTTTGGATTATTTATAGTGAAATTGGTGATATTTAATACAAGAAATGTCGTTTTACGTATTATGTCGTATTAGAAATGTCGTATTAACAAAATGCTCCTTTAAATGCTGCAACCATAGAATCTTTCTTACTTCACACTTTCATTGGTTTATTGTTCTGGTTCTCTTAATAACGAAACCTACCGAACTATTGGCTGACAGCAAATCTGCCGAAGTTTTTTGAACTCTGCACATTTTGTTTGATACTTTGAAAAATACGGAAGGAAATGATGTGAAACTTCGTATATGTATAACAAATGAGCATATCACTACTTCAAAAATATGTTTTGAGACAATTTTCGATGCATTTTTGCATGATTTTACATTTTTAATTACACTGCCAAAAACTGGTACAGTTACCCTATGTAACCAAATAAATTAAATTAAATATATGTTGTTAACTGCTAATGGGAAACATTCAAGTAAAAAATCAAACATATTATTAAATGGTTCGTACTGTTCTTCCCTTTTTCTTTCTTGAATATGTAGTCTTGAAAATGTTGATGGATTAAGTTAACTTCACTCACCATGTTTTAGAGTTTATTGCGCAAAAAGTTTGTCATAATCGATTTGCAGAGTGGCCACATACAATCTATGACTATTTCAATACGTACTGTACGAAGGGTTTTCCCATGAAATTGCAATCTGAGTAAAAACGTTTTTTATGCCACATGTAAGTTATGCTCAGCTGTTTCATCTCTGAACATGTCCATCAACGTCCTGTGTGTTGTCGTCTTAAACGTTTTTTTATGTCTTTTGCAACTATTCCATGCTAAAGCTGTCGGGGCAGAGTTTGAGGCGGAATTGCGAGATCATCGTCGAAGGTTTTAATGCGCAAATTTAATTGATCAATCAGTTTCGATTGCATTAGGACTAAAGCTCTGGTGGTACCAGGCTTACATTATCGAAATAAGAGTGGCTCATTGCGCTTTTTGGGGAAAGTCGTTTTGTTGGATCGTAATGCATAAGTTCACAAAATAAAGTATGTGCATCAAGGTCGTGCTGCATCTCATTTGGCAGTGGTTGCGGTTCCCAGTAAGGGAAGGATTCTTTGTAATCCGATAAATGCGAAACGCCGGGCCATTTCGTTTCGTCTGGCGTACCCATTTGTCGAAATATCTTAAATAGTTGATCAATCTCGCTGTCTCCCGGGAAGAGCGGCCGTTTAAGAATCATCTCGGCAAAGATACATCCCAAACTCCAGGTGTCAACGCCAACGCAGTAAAATTTGGTTCCCAGCAGTATCTCTGGCGCACGGTACCAAAGCGTAACCACCTCGTGTGTATACACTCTAATAGGGAAGTTTACCGCCCGTGCCAATCCAAAATCTGCCAGTTTGATGTGGCCCTCCCGGTCGATTAGCAGATTTTGAGGTTTAAGATCCCGGTGGAGGATACGGTTCAAATGACAGTACGCGATGGCATCCAGCATTTGGTGCATGTAACTCTTTACAAGCATCGGCGTGAAACTACTTTTGTGACGATCTAGCATTTTCTTTAGATCCATGTCCAAATATTCAAATACCATGTAAATGCTCGCATCTATTATGACTACGTCGAAAAGCTCCACTATTGAATGATGCTTCAGATCTTTCAGCAAAGAAATTTCACGCATTGCCGTTGACGGTATACCTTCCGTTTCGCTGGAATAGCAAAGGTTTGAAATTAGGCTGGTGTGCGTGTTTGTGCGATCGTGGCAACTCACTTATCAAGCCGAATTCGTTTGAGTGCTACATAGTTTTGGGTCCGAATGTCTTTCGCCTTGTACACCACACCATAGGTACCTTCCCCGATTTTATCCACTCGATCGTATACACCTACCCTCTGCATCTTTTGAGCGTCCTCTATGTTGTATTTCAGCAGCATTACACTATTGAAAGGTTTACGCGTCTCATCGAGAATACACAACGAAATTAAGGTACGAGCAAAACTTTTAAAGCGTAAACATTATGTCGAATTCTAACGTTTTCTTTGTTTTGTATGGGTTTTACGCGCCCAAAATTGACAGCAATGGACATAGGGTTTGAGCTCAAGGCTGGACATCGTAGTTGACATTTATTTGAGCTGTCATTCGTGGTGCCCATGTAGCAATTAAACCCGACAAACAAATTCGAGCAGTATTTGAGCTCGCAAGTATTCCAAATGCAAGGGTTTTTTTTGAGATCTCGCACGTATCCCAGCCAGACAGCTTTCTGTTAATTTACCCATTCAAGCAGTTTTCTGTCTATCACAAGAGTAATTAAAGAGTAATTAAGCGATTCGAATCGTTTGGTAGCGGCCCGCTAAATATTGCGAGGTTTCAAAAAGTATCTTCTGTTCGAATTTTGTTAAAATTATTATTTCACCGTTTATTCCCCGTTAGTTGTCATAATTATCACTTTTTGTAGTTTTGTGGATTTTTCAAAAAGAAAAATAAAAATTTAGGTCTAAAGTTAGCTACACGTAACGCTGCTCTAACTTTTCGCGAGGTGCTATAATTATAACTGCTTAAATTAGGAACGAAAAAATGGCCTACCCTCACAACCTGCTTTCACGCGAGGTCACTGACGATATTTAATTTATTTATTATTATGGTATCGAGCCTCCATGGCCTACATACACAATTACAACTAATTACAACTATGAAGTTGTCGCGAGTGCGAGGCCTCATGCAAACTCGAGTGCAGGCTACTCGAATTTATTTTGCGTAGGTTGAGGAAATAAACAGAATGTTTATTGGGAACACACTTCAAACATCTGTTCAATTTGTCAGCAATGAGAATAATAAACATAGAAGCTGTTTGCGAAAGACGGCTTTCCTGCATGTTGTTTGTTGTGTTTTCAAAATTTACTTCCACATGGAACCTCTCTACTTAAAAGCATGCCGAATGTGCATGTGCTATAGACATCTTAAACCATTGGATTCGGAAATGGTACGAAAAATAGGATCCTGCTTCGGTATAATGGTAAATAAACTGTGCGAGGACCGTGTTTACCTCTACATAGCCGGTAATGAAATTGTTCGCATTTTTAGATCAACCTTGAGGATAGAACGTTACCCCTCGGTATCTGTCGAAAATGTACAAAAAAAGTTATCCAGGCCAAGAAATATCGCGATTTCTATCTGTCAGTGCAGACGAAGTTGTTTGTAAAACGCTCAAACCACTTTCTTCGTATAGACCGTCAACCATTGGTTGAAGTTATTTTGAGGCGCAATGAATCTCCACGATACATCTATCCTTCGGGCCGGCGAGTACAAGACAGAATGCGGGAGGAAAAGCGAACAAAAGCCCGACCAAGCTCGGAAAGCAAAACAGACCCTCAGAACAATGCATCTGGAAACATTAATGCTTCAGTGAATAGATTACTATCTCCCAGCACTTCTTCTGCCATTGCAACAAGCCATTGTCGCCCAGAAGTAGAATCGACTGCTGTTCCTCGTCAACGTACAACCTCAACTGATGAAGTTCCTAACCAAAGCCATTCGCCTTCCCCTGTACTTAATTCAAATACTCCGCCTCCCGCTGCTGTTACATTAGATGTAACCACACCTGAGGAGGTGACAATGAGCGGTTTGGACGATCCAGCAGTTAAGGAGGATTTCGAAGCAACCGAACACGATAACAATTCGGAAAAAGAATCTTTTTCTATTGAAAAATTGGAAACAGAATCAGACATCCAATCGCAAGATGATACGGAAAATGTTGATGATTCGGCCACGTTTTATGAGGAGCAGAAAATCTATGCCACCGAAGAGTTGGAGGAAGTACTTCAAGATCAAAACATGGAAGATCCCGAGGAACATATGGAAGCAGAGTACCTTAATCAACACGAGCTTAGCGCTGGGGATGGCTTAGATTCGGAACACCATCTGACACAGGAACAGTACGATTCGACTGAAATAGAAGTGCTAGAAGCAAGTGAAACAATTGAATCCGTCATTCCCGGCAATGAAAATACTGGTTATAATGTTCAAGATACACGGCGACGCAGGCGAAGTAAAATCTCGGGTAGAGAACTTTACAAGTCGCTGCTGACTGAATGCAACATATGCGGTAAAATGATTGAACGCAACCGCTTAGAGGGGCACATCAATCGACATTCGGGACGTCGCCCGTATGCGTGCCACATAGAAGGATGTTCTTCGCGGTTTCACTGTAAGCATGCCTGCCGTTTGCACGTTCGCTGTCGCCATGGATCGGAATCGTTCACATGTACCGAATGTGGAAAGGTATACAAAGCGCGGCGCGATTTACTGGGACACATCAGAGAAACCCATGTTGAGCCGAGATTTCAATGTGACGTTTGTGGGAAAAAATTTACAACCAGGTAAAGACTAACAATATCGAACATGTGTATACATGTGTTTAATTTTGATCACTTTTTAATTTTCAATTTTTGCTCGTTAGGTCTCGACTGAAGCAGCATAGCTTTTATCACACAGGAGAGAGGAACTATCCGTGCCGTGTGTGCGAGATGCGCTTTTTCAGCAATTTTCAGCTCAAAGTTCATATGAGAACACATACAAAATCTTTCCCATACAAGTGTTCCGTTTGCAACAAGCGCTTTCGTTATCGTCACATGGCAAAAGAACACATTGTAAAAGATCATGGGATAGATATCTCGTTGCAAAAGGATTGGGTCATACAGTACCCTGAACCAGATCCAGAGGAAGTGGAGGTGATAAACGAAGAGGAAAATATCATTCAATACAACATTCAGCGTCTCGATGAAACAGAAGATGAAGATAATACGCTGGGGGAAGGTGCAGATTCGGCCACCGTATCTTTGAAAATCGATAACACAGACGAATACCAGATTCCAACCTGCATGAACAGTTCAGAAAGGACAACTAATAAGGAAGCAGGTATGATGCGTTAAGGATAAAATTTGAAAAATAAATTATTTAAAAATATTATTAGGATATAAAATTTTTAAAATCACAAAAACTTATATTTTTACAAAATATACAAGTATATTGTATAGTATAGTATAGTATAGTACAGGAAAGTAAAGATGTACCCCAATTTAAAGTAGGGTAAGTGTACCAATTGTGGCTATAGCACCAATTATGGCTATAACGAACACTATTTTCGCTCTAAAACAGCCTATTTGCATTCTAAAACCACGGAAGGATTTTTCATTACAATTATGAACATTTTAACACATTTGTGTTTCATTAGTTTCATGTTGGCCACTTCCGTTTGTTAAATATTACCCTTTTAAAATCTGTTGCCAAGATTTTTGGTAGCTATCTCTTACTATTTTGCGAAGAGCAGCACTGTAGGATATTAGCGATTTTCAAGCACCTAACCATATTTTTATCTCAAAGTCATCATTTTGGTGCAAAATATTAGTTATTTAACGACATCAAAATCTATCAACATTTAATCGAAAATATGCCTTTTTTCTGTACGTCCATAATTGGTACAACTAACCTTCGGTGTAGCCAAATATCGCAGTATACTATGGATGCTTTGTCGACAATTGTCGTTTTGGTCGTAGCGCGTAGTTTACAAGTGAACAACTCGGGTTTCTCGTT
>KB665888.1:0-20679 GCA_000349065.1 Anopheles quadriannulatus
CACACACACACACACACACACACACACACACACACACACACACACACACACACACACACACACTCATACACACGTATATATACACATACATGATAGAAGGGCGAAGGTGGGTAAACCAGGAACCAAGTAGCGATCATATGTGGCCGGCATCATATTCTCGGCCACATTTGCTACTTGCAAAGTGAATGCTTTGGCTCGGGAACGTCTGCATTCATGCGATTCTCCGGCAGGTATGGGAAAGAAACGATGGGTTCGGTGATCCTGGAACGTGAGAACTTGCTCCTTTCAACGGAGAAGGTAATTTAGGGGACAATTTCTTGGAGCTGGCACAGGCGACAGGCCCAACATTGAAACGCCAACAACGTGTACTTTTACACCATATACTGTGTGGTGCTATTAGAGTTGAGAGTCCCCTAAAACGCTTTAGCTGCGTGACTATGTACAGTGACTGGTTAGGGGTTGGTTAAAAATAAGGAATATGTTTATACGCCCTAAATACGGTGCCTTCAAGAAAGGACAGTTTTAATGAAGATTATTTTATCATTCGCAGGCTTTTGCTATCGTACTATTTGTTTTCCGCTATAGACATTGCTTGTTATTCACCCACCGGGCAGAATCATACTTATGAACCATAATTTAAAAAAAAAACGTACTTTTTTGTCGTGTAAGTCGTCCGTAATGCTGAGGGCCGCTGTCTCAGCGCCCTAACGTCACCTGCACGGTTTAATGGCAGCCTTTTCTTCCGGAATGAGCGTTGCATTGGCTGCAGGCCAATACCAGACTTCCGGTCGTGTAACAATAACCAATAAACCTCATCTTGATTGTGTGCCTTTCGGGCGAGTAGCTAACGTGAAGACACACACGCAAACACACAGATTATTCATACATTGTGTGGTGTAATAGAGAAAAAATCAGCATCTTGGATAAGCTGTTACTTTTCGTTCTCTCTCTATCCCTATTTCTTTATCCCTCTCTCTCTCTCTCTCTCTCTCGCTTTCCCTCTCCTTTTCTCTCTGTCTATCTCTTTTTCCTCTTCCTCTCTGTCCCTGGTTGTTTCCCGATTGTTATGTATGAGGTGTAACATTGTGTGTAAATGCGCTCTCTCTTCCTTCCAGCTTGTGCAGCGCCACAACTAATGTCATTTTCTTTTCTGCTTTTTCATAACACTGCTTTGTATGCTTGCTTCCCTCCCCTGCGGATGGAGAACTTTTCTTACCGATATGTCCGTTACGATAAAACGTCTCCACTTTATTGTATCCTTCCGGAGGATTTGTCTGCGTTTCCTTGTGGTTGTACTAGTGGCAATAGTAGCAGCATCAGAAGCTCCACGCATAATCCGTTTGCGTCAAGGATTTAGGTAATAGTTTATGATGCTCCCAAGCGAAATGGGTGGTGTGGCCAACATTCCAAAATCTGAAAACACACACACACACACACACACACACACACACACACACACACACACACACACAAACACAGGAAACCCCTCAAGAAAGACATCGCTCTTCACGCTTCACACCATCCGGAGAAGCAAAACGGAAAAAGGACAAGCCCCGTGTGATAAGCAAAGGCAAAACCCACTTCCCTCCGCAAACATGTTCTCGTGTTCGTGTGATGTTGTGGATGTTTGAGACCGAAATGATGAAATGCAGACCTCCCCTCGTGGGTAGATGTATGCAATGTAGGTAATGGAGAAAATCGACATCACTCGGCTGCTTTATTTGGCTTCAATTGTTCGGATTGGTATGGAGAAGCCGACAGTAGAATGAGGATATTTCTCTACGAGAATTGAAGTTGGTGGCATCGCAGTCACTTTTATTACCGTTTTGCTGGAGTGTAAGGACTCCACCACCGACCCCTGGATATCGTTCGACTGACCTCTTAAGGAGGGTAGGGAAACGCTGGAGAAAATTGGCTCGTTCTTGGTTTTCATATTATACACACACCACAATCACAAGCCTTCAACTTCACTTCACAGTTTTCTCTCTTTCTCGCTCTCTCTCTCTATCCCTCTCTCTTTCTCTCTCTTTCTTTCTCTTTCTATCTATCTATCTATCGTTCGTTCTTTCGTTCTGCCTACGAGTATATACTCTCAAGTGTTAATTTGTTTTAATGATAGAGCGTGCAAAGTGTCTTGATGGAAGATAGGATGTAGCAAGAGTTTCCGGAAATTAAAAGTGACTAGCTTTTTGGGGCATCCGGAGCTAAACCGTTATATGGAGCGGAATGGTCCCCAGTATTGGGCTGTTTTCTGTTTGAAGCCAACAAGCTCAAAATTTCAGTCTGTCAGTGGAACAATGTTCATCATCCAACGATTCAAACACACTGCATAAACGAAACAATAAAGACAAAATGTCTATGCTTCAAATGCTTTTGTAACAATTGAGCAAATAGTGATAGAAATTAAAGGATGTGTATCAACAATTTGAGTAAAAACTTTGAGCTGTTGTTACCCATTTAAATTTAAATAATTTTGTGCGAAGGCATAAAATTCGAATCCACATCTAGCGTTAGGTAATATAATTTCAAGTGCATCGCGCATCCTAAAAAGGATAATGCGTGAAATAAAAACGAAAAGCGATATAAATTAATGAAACCCAGAACCAGTATAACCAATACCGATAGAAATCATAGTAATATATTTATATATACGCGCAAAACGACCAACGGAAAGAAAACGTGTCTTGAAAACGTGCGACAATTATCTCCCGCCAAATCCCCATTGCCACATAAAAAACATGTTACCATGTTACCACCATTTTTGGGACAAACACTTTTAATTGTCAATATAGGAATCATTATCAATTACCATTATGAGGAAAGAAGAATATTAGGACATACACTTTTAATTTGTGCGGCCATCGACTTAGATTTTTCACACTTCTTTAACTTAAGATTTTTAAAATGTGGATCGTGCATGATCTCCTGGACGATCAAATGACGTTTTCATATTGATTATTGAAGTTGATATTGAAAAGTTTTCAGGTCTGTCATGGAGAAACTATGAACAAGTTACAAACGAGAAACGAGAAACACAAACGTATTCAAATACCATCAGGTCCAGTGCGCGTTCGATTAAATTACACCAATTTTGTAAAATGATTCTATTACGGCAAAATAGTCATTTCTAAACTCGGACAACATGGTAAGTTTCTCCTAACAGAAGAACTGTTAGGAGGCTGCATTGTAAGCTAAGATCAGCAAATAGAAACTTTTGGATCGAATTGAACTAATTAAGCATAATCTCTGGGTTTTACTGCACTGTTGGCAATGCTGATTACAAACAACATCGTAATTAACGTTACGATGATTCTTCAGAATTCCCGGATATTATTATTTTGTTGTATTATCAAGAGTAGGTTAGCCTATTTTATCATAGTTGATCATAGCTTTGTAGATACATACCCCAAAAAAAGAATACATATAACTCCAAGCTGCTGTCAACTTATAAGTTCTTAGTGTATACAACGAAAGTTTTAAGACGACACTACGGGTACGCCAACTTTAACGTCGCTTCTGTTTGTGGAGGTCTATGTTTCCTACAGAGATAAATCTACGTAATATCATTTTTATGACTTGACAACTTCATCAAAATCATCTCTAATTCATCAATATTGCACACTGTCCATTATATCACAATTCTGAGAGTACTGGTATGCTAACACTGTTCTTAGTATAAGGTAAAACCTCACACACACACACAGCCAGAACTCAGACTGCACCAAACAGGCATCCATTAAGCTATCAAGGCAGCCGGATGCCGGAACTGCAACACCAATCATCGAGCGCCACCGGCACTGGTACGGGAGATTACGACATCCGGTAGCTTAGCGAGCGACGGATAAGAAAACCCATCACAGCCCAGCGCCCAACCGGAACCGCTGCGCACCGGTTAGAACAACGTTTCGTAAAATGTTGCAGGAAATAATGCACCGTCCCCTGGCTGCATCAACCCAAAAGCCCCCGCCACCCCATCTACCAGGAGAGTTGCGCTTCCACGGTCACGGTTGTAGCCGGGGTGTAGCTTTCTTTCAGATGATAATGGTCACTCGGGAGTTTGGTGCCAACCGGTTTTAGCACCGCCCTGCAGTGCTGCATTCGCGCCCAGGTCTTAGTGTATGTGTGTGCTTTTGTGTGTACGTGTGCGCTTTTGTGTGTGTGTATGTGTGTGTGTGAGTGTGTGTGTGTGTGTTTACTTTACAACCATACCTCTCGTTCGTCTATCTCAATCTAGTGCCTTCGACTAGAATCGCATCCAGCGAAATAAACCGGACGCGAACGGATGCAAGAACACGCCGGGCGCTAAGTGATGGACGTCCCACGTTTAACGGTGCGAGAAAGCAAACGTGCAAGCAGAAGAAGGAATAAAAACAGCGAGCGATGGATATTTTCCAACTCCTCGCCTACGTTTCTGCTTTCGTTGGGATCTTTTTAGGAGCACCTAGGCTTCTGCCCTGAAGATGGGAGGGTTTCCCATATTCGTCACCGAGCAGCGTGAAAAAGAAGGAAACGAAGATCATCTGCTGCTGACAGGAAATGGTGACCGTTTCTGCAATGTTTCTTTCTACTTTGCGCTGTTTCCTCACTTTTCGGTTTGCGCGTTGCGCTTGGCGAGACGACTGCCCGTGACGGGACGCGCCGAAACAACACAAAAATACCTCCACCGTATTGCATGGGAAAGGTACAACAACGATGGAACGCGATGAAGCCCGGAGCCTGCCTCCGTGCTATATCGCACCGGACTAATATTTGTTGACATACCGAGCAACTGACGATAATGCGACGATGCCTTCGAGTGAGTATTTTCCCTTTCCAACGTTTCTGCCCAAAACTGCAATCCGTGATGATGCTGCTGCCCCGCTCGGACAGGGCCGTACTGAAAATCCCTAGTGCGGATTTGTTGTCAGCTTTTTGTTTTGCATTTTATGGCTCTTTTATTTCCGCAAAGGTTCTGGCTCGCGTACCGGCATAATGTACGTAACAGAATCCCTCGTTGGAACGTGTAGTACTGCCGAGGAAGATCGCCCGACCCAAGAGTGCTGCAACGGAAGACACTTTCTGGAACGTCAAAACGCTAACCCAAAGTGCTTTCATCTTCAATTGGCAGTATTTATTCTACTCAACGAATGAGCTTTTACTTTCTCGGTCGAGCTGGAACCGACTTCAGCAAGCTAAAGAACCTTATATCCTCAACTCCCAAGATATTCGACAGCGAACCCGGAGCTCCTGCAACTCGGAGCCACTTATTAGCTCAGCTCGGCTAATTAACAAACACTAAAACCGAACACTGCAATGACTTGCCCGTGACATTAGCTAATCAGTGCTAGCACGAAAAGGCAATTACCGATGCACCGAGGTAGTGTGGACGGTGGTCCACCGATGTCAGATCTCTCGGTCGCAGGTGCCTTAACAACGGTCTTGCATGCGTGGTCAATTTTCGCGTCTCCCAATCAGCCTAACCGAGCCTTGTTCTTTCCGGGCTGTTGTAGTTCGTGCCAGCGTTTCCGCTCGATATAGCGCACCGGAAGCGCGTCCGGACTTTTCCAGCGAGGTCAAAAGAAGAACGATTAGGCCCTCCCAAACCAACAGAAAAAAGCCCGAAACAAAACATACAAAACAGTAAATCCCATATGTGAAGCGTGATTCAGATGCACCCCCGGGAACGGTCCCGGGCAGGTGGTCATAAACAGCCCGCAGGCAACGCAGGTCGTCGTGTCATGCAATGGGGCTGTGCTTAATAATCATCACTAATTTCGCACCCGTACGGCAACGGCACCCTAATTATACGAATGTTATCGCTCCAGGGCCGACAAAAGGACAACGCGTAGTTCCCTAGCGGCAGGGATACGATCTGGAGGGAGATGTCCGAAGAACCGAAGCGAGCATAATTGTTGTGTGGTGCCGTTTTTGGAGGGCAAAGAAGACAACCGCGCCTCAATGCGTACATAACGCCCGGCACTAGTAAGCACACAGGCACAAACGAGAACGTGGCGTTCGTTCCTAGCTATTTCTGGAAAAACGGTCACCTTCCGTCACTGGGGAACGTACTTCGCTAACGTTAGGTTAGGTTAGGTTAGGTTCAAAGCTGAACCCGTACCCGCCCAATTAAAGTCGGGATTAAATTGCGAATAAATCTCTTCACATCCTGCCAAAGAGGCGACCCCTGGTACTGGATGCGACCGATGGCAGCGAGATGACACCTCTACAGAGTCAACTGAAGCTCTGGGATGCAAATTCCATACACACACGCCCAATGCGGAAGAGGTACAGATTAGAGGTGACAATAACACACCGGAGTGCTTTGAAATAACGCTTCGGGAATAAATGTCTCCCCCGAAGGAGAACAGTCGTTGCGTTGAGCCGCAGCTTTTTTGAATTTCCAAACACGCAAGCACACTGACCGCATCTCGCATCGTACCACACACAATGCAATAGCAGTACGAAGCGGGAACTCGGCATCCGCCCCAAGGGTCGTAAATGAACGGAAGTGATTTGCCAACGGGTGTAACACAAATAAAAATTTAATAACCCGACTTCACTAAAACACTCCACGGGGCGTGCTTTCGAGCAGAATTAAAACCTCGACCAACTAGAAATTTTTCATCGCATCGAAGCAAACGGGCGGAAGCGAAAGATAAGCGAAAAACGAATACCAAGCACTCAAGGAAGTCGTAGAAGAAATAAAACGTCAAAGCGTAAACTTTACGATGCACCAGAAGTGCCTAGATGCACGCGTGAAGGCAAGCATGGTGGGCGACACTCGCTCCTTCTGAAGCAACAGGAAGCGCACGAGGTGAGCAAAAAGGCCTGGAGCACATCGAATGCACCACCTGAGAGTGGCGGCGGTAAGCAGTACGAGGGCAGGAAATCGGAAAAAGATTTCGCCGGAAATTAATTTAAGAATTCTGCAATCTTCTAATTGAAAAAGTTGCTGCTGCGTGCCCGTCAATAGCGCTGTGTCCGTGCTAGTTGCAGTACGTTGGAGATGTTTCGATACCACGCCTCGAACTGCTGGAAGGGAGCGGACACAGCTCCGTCAGAGCTGTTAACTAACCAGAGTCGTTCTCGAGGACATCCCGAGGCAGCAGGCAAAACAGCCTCGTTTACCGTCCGGCAACTGCAACAATTTGAGCTACGTTCGCTTTGATACCAAATCAAATTATAAGATTCATTATTCAGTTCGTTTGTCACTGGCCACCGGGACCGGGCGTCTCCGGGCCTTTTCATTAACGGCATTGACGTGCCGACTGGGCTGACGGCAGCCCGTTTCAGCCTGTCAATTGCCTTTGCCAAGAGAAACTGTCCCGGTTCCGAGAACCCCCAACCGATTGCGCGCAGGATGCTCTGGCGAGGTTAAGCCGCGTCGTTTGCCAGGATTGCTCATTCCGGGTAAGTGTCCCATGGGATTGAGCTGTTTGATGTCTCTCTTACCATTCCTAGCCGGAACATTCCACTCACTTTAGCTCGTATTGTTCGAATATGCTTTTCTCAATGTAAAATACTACGCTGCGGGATGGGTGCCCACTAGAGCACTATAATGTGCGATAGACATTGACGACAGTGGACACGGTTTGGTATATGATCTTGGGAAATTAATAAAGCATTTCAACTATATTTTAGTGCTGTATTTTTATTCCCTAGCCAGTTCCTGCTTATTAAATGAAGTCCTCCAGATTTTGTCTTGATTATTGAAGTTCCTAGTACTTACCTTTCCTTGAAGAATCAATGCATCACCGGGATTGGCTTTGAATTACATTGTTGTCGGAAGTATCGCAACTACTCGGAAATGAGTTTCCTTCAGAGAAGCTCCCGACAGCTGCCTGTGTCCTTCAAATTAAGTTATTTTAATCCCCTGTCCAAAATCAAGAATACAGTCGACGCTTAACAGCGTAACGGTCTCTGGCGAATCAAATCGAGCCGCCCCATCCCGACGAACTTCGCCGGCATGCCACCACATTTACCCAAACGCACACTTGCAAGACTTGTGGCTTTGCCTAGTGGTTACACATGCAAACTTACGGGAAGGTTTAAGTAAACATCAACTGTCTTGCACAAGCCGAGTTCATCCATCGCTTCCATCGAGCACTATCACAGCAGCATCGTTTTTGCCAGGCGACGACGATACGAAATTTCGTTTACATTGATGTTGCTGAGTGCACACTGCCTAAACCACGATACAAACACCAACACTTTCCTCTCTTCCTCTCTTCCTCTTTATTACTCTAGCTCAATCTAGCTCTCTCGCTCTCTCTATCTCTCTCTCTCGCTCTCTCTCTCTCTCGCTCTCTCTCTTTATCTCTCTTGGTCTCTCTCGATCTCCCTTTCTCCCTCTCTCTCTCTCTATCACACGCTTCGGTAGTAGTTTCCTGGTGACTGTTTTGATTCCATGAAAACCTTTACAACTGAACATTCACAGAGGAAGACACAGCACAACACTTTACGAGCAAAAACGACATTCTCAAGACGACTGTAACACCGTCACCTCCAGCACCATTCCATCCCCTCCCTCTTCCCCAAACTCGCAAGGATGTCGATTTTCGGTCCAAGATGTCACGCCACACGCACGCCGAACAAGCGGAACGGGTCCTTTACCATAGCTTCCCCATCGAAAGCGAAAGGCAAACAGTTCTGCAGTCCACCGAAGACGCCAATAGAAGAGAATAGTTTATTTGCGCTAAGAGTGGCACCGAGTGCACAACAGTGGAGTGGCGTGCAGTGAAGTGGGATTGCACTTTCCTTGCTCATCTTACTTTCATCTTACTTCATCCCCAGCAGTTTCGAACTCCCAACAACTCAGCCCAGCTGGACAGTGTTTGGAAACGCTTTCTTGCGGATCTACTCGCTTGTTCCCGCGCACTCTCGGGCTACTCTCTCGGCCAACGGAGCAAAGCCAGGGAAAGATGGATGATAATACCGAAGTTAAATTAAATTTATGCAAAATAGCATACGAGTAGATGAAATTATTATGATTACCATTAGAACTGGTTCGTCCCGGCCTGCAGAGTCTGGCGGAATCGGGCACCCTGAGAGCTGATAGGTTTGATGGTCCCACTCCCTTTGCTTTCTTCCCGAACAATTTATTCTGATGTGCCCGGACTCTGGACAACCGGATGGAGCAGCGGATTGCCGCCAATCCCGAGCCCATCCGAACGTTGGTTCGCTTTGCTTTGTCCAGAAGAACTACCGAAACCCCCAACGTACGTAAGCAGCATGCAAAGAAATTTGAGCTCCGGACAGGAGAGTTCGAAAGTAGTGCAAAGCACAGGAAACTATTTCTTGCGTGCATTCTTGAGCCCGCCCGGTCAGTCTATTCCGCAGCCGAACACTGGACCGGAAGCCGGGCGTTGCGGCGAGTAGTCGAACATTCGAGCGGACCCGAGGCGGGAAGAAAGTTTTTCTTGTGCCCTTGTGCAGCCTTTGTTAAGCTGGAATTAAATTTCAACAAGCGCTGTTCAAACTTACAAGTCCCTCCTAGATTGCCCACCCAAACAGTTTTCCAACCCCAAACCATCCCCAGGGAAATGGGATGAACTGCTCCAAATCGTAACCTCAAGCATCGAGCAATATCTTTAGCGTACGGCAGTTCATTTCCGGAGGCTTTTTGGGAAAGTTTTGTTGTTTTAAAAAAAATTGAACAAAAACACGCCTGACGTCCTTTTTTCACGCATGCTGGCGGCGTTTGCATAAAACGTACTGTTTGCTTTTCATTTCCAATCCGTAGGTAGGCAACATTTACCTATCGGTTTGCACGCATGCATACGAAATTCCTTCCCCTCGGCTAAGAAACTTGCTCCAAGATATCCGGATGTAGCGCGAATAACACACCTCCTATTCTGATCCGCTCGTGTTCCTCTGTATCTTGTGCGGCCGCTTATATTAAGACGTAGTACCTGATTGGCGTGCAAAGCATATGGTGGTGTAAGAATAAATTAAAAACTTAATTATTTACACTTGTCAGCGCGCACACCCCTGCTGGCTATCCAAAAGAGGGAAATAAAAACTCCAGAAGGTGACATCTGGAAGGTGACATCCAGAAGGTCTGGCAGCCATATGTACGTGTTGGGTTGCCTTCAACCAACCACAATCCGTGCCAGTTTGATTCCGCCGTCCCCGGCTCGGACTGATTAGCAGTTGGTCACTAGACAACTTTCACGGGTACATTGGAATGCGAAAACGGAAAGATGAAATTAAAATTTACTGCTGCTTAGAGCTTGTTGGTTGGGCTCCAGAGTGGACGTCGAAAAACGACCACTGTCGACCAGACAGTGAAAGCATTGTGATAATAAATGTTAGGTACCCTAGACGCCCAATCAAAATCATTATGATTGTTGTTTGAGGACTAAAAAAACGTTCCGAATGCATTCAAACGTAAATTAACTGGATCGTAGGAACTCCAAAGTGTATGGCAATCTCAACATTAGTTGCGGTACCCACGCAACAAAAACACACACACCGTGTAATCCAATAATCAATTCTGAAATAGTTTGCCTGGTTTGCCTGTGGGAAAAAACGACACTTTTGGACCAGAAGCAGGAAGTAAGTCGATCGTTTCAACTAGCTATGTCCCCGGGCGGATCTGGGCTGCAGCAAAACTCAGATTGCATCCGCCCTCAACATACACGGAACCGCTGGCAAACTAAAGCGATAGGAAAATTGAATCAATCCATCCGACTCTTCTTTGATCTCAGGCCACTGGGCGGCCCGGCGGATGTCGAAGATTCCTGCTCGGGAAGTACCCATCTGTCTAGGGGCAAACATACAGTGAGAAAGATCGAGAGAGAGAGAGAGAGAGAGAGAGAGAGAGAGAGAGAGAGAAAGAGAGAGTAACAGAGTGGTGGCATATAAACTTTGTCTCCCATTTTGAAGTTCAAGTTGGTTTTACATTTTATCGTTTTTGTGTTTTGTTCTTGTTGTTGATGTTCTGCTGTAAGAAATTGATTTTAAGTTCTTTTGAGGACAGGCACTCCGGAGGAGCACCGGACGTCGCTAAACTACTTTGCCGCGGGGAAAGTTATGCCCGAGCTTTTCACATCTACGGGTACATCAATTTGAAGAAATGTCTCATAAAATCGTACCCACCGTCCTCATATGGTTTGATTTGGAACCGTTTGCAAGATATAACGATATAAGATGCACCGTTTTGGTTGCCGCCTTTACAGCCTTACCGTTGGTCGCCTTATTAGGTTATTATTATTCACGAGCACGCGCGCGCACACACGCGACCGATCTTCGATCTCACATCGATGCTCAATCGATGGAGCGTTTTCCGGCATCGAGGACGACGACGACGTCCACTTATCGCTTATCACTCGCCTTCCTGTCAATCATTCGCCCCTCTAAAGCTGAAACGTTTAAACCGAATGGGCTTCCCCGCCAATCACCAGTGTGTGTATATATATATATAAGGCCGTCTGAGTACAATTCACCCAAGCACGAGTGCTTCAAATATGATAAAACACGCCCTACCCCCCTCCACCTTCCTCTTTTACCCAGCTCCCTACGCATACACCGAGGTGCACCGAGTGTCGGTGCCGGCGAAGCCACCGCACAATGGTACTAGCATCCGGCACGCTGTGTCAACCGCAGATGACGGCAACCAGGGCCCTAGTAGTGTACGGAGGTGAACTCGACTCTCTTCCACACCATCCGCACATGGCGTACATCTTCCCCGGGGGAGGGGGGGATGGCCACTCGATTTCGTTTATTTGATCGGCGAATTGATTTCACACACCTGTCAAACGCAGCGGATTCACTCCGCAACGCGCTTTCTAGGCATTAATACGGCCCCGGATTTTCAACACTCGCGCACCCCACAGCGGGTTGATAGCGTCGGACCCAAACCGGCCACAACGGCTACGACGCAGCGTATCTGCGACACCACTCAACCCCGATTGACTAATGGATTGCCGTTTAATTTGTTTGTCACGCCTTTTTCACGCCGGCAAATCTGGTCCAGGATGTAGGGTTTCCTCTTGTTTTGCATCGTTTAATTTTGAATCAAAACAAGTTAGCGTGGACTCTTGCAAAGAGCACTCAAGTATTTCAACATCCCACACCGTGGAGTGATTGTAGCAATTCCAAGGGAATGGGGATGATAACTATGCCTGCCTACCAAACGAAGTTGCCGAGTATAATGTGTCCAAAACGGTACTTGATGCCACGTATGTGTGTGTGTGTGTGTGTGTGTGTGTGTGTGTGTGTGTGATGATATAGCTTTGAAGTACTTCTTGAACACATCTCCCGTAAGTGCCACCCGTCATGTATATGCTTTGTACCCTGTTCCTAACTCCAAACCGACATAACCCAATATCCCGAGGCACCGCCAGGGAAGAAGTGCCACTGCCCGTTGCGACTGTACGTACCAGATTGGTTGTTCCGGCGATACGATTGCAGGTCAAAGGATATGGCATTGCTGATTGCTTTCATCGAATACTTATGGGTGTCCGGTCTGAGGTCTGGCTGCTTTTCGCCCGACCATTTTCGGTCGACTTCGAGACGGCTCGTGGTGCATCTTGCTCTGCCGATGGGGATGCACCTTCCAATTGGTGTAGCACTAGCACTCTTCTCCAGGAGAACTCCTGCTGCGGCTCACCATGGCGCTATGTTTATTCTCCCAATCCACCTCAAAACCTCAAAGCAGGCGACCAAGTTATCTCGGTGATTGTAGATTTGCCGCCTAGCTTCCGCACCGGCAACGGTACAGGATTATCAGTGTCAGTGGATATTGCGTTATAAACGCAAACCATACGACTGATGCTACCACACCTCCTCCGTAACCACCGCAATATGCTGCCACTTTCGGGAGAGGCTTCTGAGATGCCAGCAGTAGCGTTGCCGGTTGACCGATCCCATCGCGCGTGTGTAAGCTTTGTACACTGTCTGCTCTCGTAATAACTGCTGTTAATTAACTGCTGTAACATTACACCGTTCCCGGGGCCCGGTAGGCCGTCGTCGTCGTCTTAGGCGGTTAGTGCCAGTAGACAGGCAAAAAGCTGCCACGTGCAGCTGACTAGATGATGGTAACAATTCACCACCGACGAGACCGACTGGTCAATATGCGCTTCAGAGCGCATCTGTATCCCTCCGAGAAGGTACCAGACAGACGGGTGGTGCCGAAACCAGATTAGATTTCAGAAACTTCCGGAGCTGTGATTAGCCCGGCCTATTGAATTATCGAGTGCTGCGTCCGAGGGCAGTACATATTACCAGCGATGGAATCGAATATCCGGATGTTTGACGGCGCTAGTGGCGCATGCCATTTTAATCACCATGTTAATTACCCTATAATTGAATAGTAAAAAGCTTACTCAAATAATTACTGCCTTCAGACAAATATTCTCCTTATTCGAATGATTCGTTCTTGGTGTTGCTGCAAAGAAAACAATATGATAAATTTAAACAAAAATGTAGCAAAATAAGGAGGAAAAAAACTCAAATAGCTTTCCCGTTCCCATTTCCCCATACCCCATTCGGGTGGATTTAAATAGCAACATCAAATTATCACCATTGCTCACCATTTGGTTTGCTTTTCTGCTGGTAGAGTTAGATCAGTTTTATTGAGTTCAATTTTTAAGGTTTGCGTGTTAATTCCTCCGCATTCGCTTTACATAACTCACTGTCCTTCACAGCTTCCCCGTAGCATTAACCTGTCCAGTGTGTAGCGCTTACCATTTCATTCGCCCCAAAAATTAATACATAAAGAAACACTACGCTCTTAAGATTTTGCGAACTAAAAATCGCAAATTGCACATTAAGCAAAGCTAAGCTAAACAAATTCTTTCCTCGTGGAATGTAGAGACACGTTCAAAAAAAACGTTCATTGAAGGTTGCGTTGCGTGTTTTATCTTCCGATGTTGATGCTCTCCTTTCGTCCTATCGTCCATATACGTACGGTAATTACTTAAACAAAATGTAAGCAATTTCTACACCCTTTTTAAAGGGGAAACTCATGCGGGCGATATGAATGGGAGCATTTTAAATAAGTGCGGTACGATAAGCATACGTTTAAAAAAACAGGGATGAGATCATTACGTTATTTGAATGCATTTGCAGCACCTTCTGCAACACACCGTGACTTTTGCTTTGTCGCTCATTTTCAATACTTATCTTCGCGATAAACTAAGATAAAGCTTCTTAAAGTGGACTCCGATAGGGGGAGGGACAGAAACTAATCAACTTCAAATACAATGAGAATTTTTGATCAAATCAATTTTACAAGTAAGCGACAACAAATTTTGGTTTACTGAGTGTACATGCAGGTCTCCTGCTTATATCCCCACGGAACATTTTTGTCTCAATTTGGTATCTTTTTACATTTTCCTTCGCTTCTTCACATTGTCTCTTGTTTTCTTTCTCTCTGTTACTCTCTTTCTGTATCTTTCTATCCCTTTCTCTTTCGCTCTCTCTCTCTCTCTCTCTCTCTCTCTCTCTCTCTCTCTCTCTTTCTTTCTTCCTCTCTCTCAGCTATCTGTCTCTAAGCACCGAGTTTTTAATCTCTTTTTTCGCTTCTTTTACTTTCACTTTTTGGTTTAATTTGGTGCTGCATTGCGTAATGAAATGGGTTTGTTTTCCGACATCCTGCCAAGAGTGAGCAGTATTCGATAAGGGTAAGCGCATAAAAATCACACACAAACACACATGCATACCCATAAATACACTAACAACGAAAGCTCCCACAGATGTACTGCACAAAACTAGGAATGACGGAGTGATTGCATTATTTTTTTTTTACTCTATATATAGAAATAGCCATAATAGTAATAGTAGTGATAATATTAACTAAACAATATACTATCCAAGTGTTGCACACCTCGCTGTACTTCGTTGGCTAGGATAGTGAAATCAATTTGAGTGTGAGAGGTTTTGCTTCTTATCTTTTTTTCAATCAAACCGAACCCCGACTTTGGTAGCTTTTGCCATTTCAAACCACGTTTTTACATCTACTTCCCTAAGAATGCAGTGCGATTGCAGCGCCGGAAAAATAAGTAATCCAACATTCCTTCTCTGCTGCACCATCTTTACCGCCTCTTGCCAGAAAGTATCAAAATCTCAACAAACAAAAAAAAATGTGTAAGATAAATGAGTTGCGCTGTTAAGAAAACGATTCTTCATTCTTATTCCTGTAAGCAAACGAGTAAAGTTCCGCTAAGGAAACTCGCAGGGTTCCAGCTGCTGCATCGGATTCGAAGCTGCCATTCAGGAAATTCGGGGAGCACACATTTCGGGGAGGTTAGTTTTAAGGCTTGGGCTTTTTTCTCTTCCGTTCCCAACCAATACATTCGGGGCTCGTGGCGTTCCGTGTTGTTTCTACTCCGAGGGCGTCAGGTCGCGCTCCCGCTCGTTTTCTGTAAGAATCTGGTGCAGCAGATCGCACACCGGCTCGAACACCTTTTTGCAGCCGACATTGGTGAGGTTCAGATAGTCGAACATATCGTGGTGGCTGATCGTTCCGTCGCTCTGTATGAGCCCACTATCGACCGTCACAATCTGTACCTTGTTGATGCCGATGCACCGTTCGCGCAGCAACCGGTTCACCTGATCGTTTTTATCTCTTAGCTCGTTCGGCTGCTGCCCACGAGGCAATAGAGTCTGCAAGACAATGGGGAAACGTGATTAGTAATTGCTGCGAATCGACAATGCGTGTTCAATGCATGTAGTGTTTGAGAATGACACGAAACAGAAGAAAATAATGTACAGTGGAACCCCTCATAACGAGTACCTCTTATAACGTGTTTTTTACATAACGAGCAAATTTAAATGCTCTCTCACCTCTCATAACCAGTTAAATCTCGCATAGTCATTCGTGTTCCGAATACATTTGTTGCGAGCTGTTCTGAAATCATGTTTCCTCTTTTGCCCACAAGCATGATCCTGGGGGAAACGGTAGAGGCACCAAATCACGTGTACGAAAACAGTCAATTTTAGCAAATATTAAAGGATTTGATGCATTGTGCAGGGTTCCACTGTACATCGATACACCTTTGATATATAGTGCATTCCACGAGAGAGAACTATTCATTGGAACTGCGCATAACAAGTTTAATCCGTTCCAGTGTCTTACTCGTTATACGAAAGACTCGTTATGCGGAAGGCTCTTTTCCATACAATTTGCATGAAAAGTGAAATAATTGGTATGAAAAATTTCATTCAGCATCGCAAAAGTGCTAATGTATGGGCATATGTGCAAGAAAAAGTCGATTGCTAAAGCCTTTACTGCGATATTTCTTGAAATTGATTATTGCGATTGTTTTATACACGTGACTTGCTTGTGGAGCCACAGTTTGCCATGATGAGGCTTACGGAAATAAAAGGAATTAGTTTCAGATAACTCATAAATCAAATCAATCACACCACAAATGAAATAATCAAATCTTAAACAATCTTTCGTCGGTTTGTGTACAGTAAGAATTTGTTGCTCAGCTGTTAGAAATGTTCTGTTCCACTAAATTTGTTTTTCGTTACAATTGAACATTTGTGGTGATTTTATCCAGCATGAATTAAAGTTTCTAAGATTACGATAATTTCATTAGCATACAATTTACAGCACTTGTCAATTTACGACACACTAGCACACCATACAACTGAATGACACTTATCCTCCTGGCAAAAGTTTTACATTAAAATGTTCAGACCTTGCCGATACCCAGGGACCTGAACCATGAATATTGCGAACAACCGTACTTTAGCCACATGAATAGCAGTGGTGCTCAGGAAGAAGAATCGTGTTCTAAGAATTATTGCGATTGACAAAGATAACTCATGAACCAAGACGAACTCTTAACGAACCAAGACGATAACTTCATTAAATGAAGAGGAATTAAAAACACATCAAAACGACATTCGATAATCCGCACTCGATCAAGTGTGGATTACCGAGCGTGAACTGTGCTCGTTATGAGGGACTCATTATGCGGAGTCTTTTACATTCAATTTACATGAAATGTCAAATAATTGGTTAAAAAGCTTAAAAAGCATACGCAATATGCTTTCGTACTATTTTTCCCGGGTGAAGCTAAAATAAACGTTCGTAGAAATGTTACCGTTCCAAGCAATTGTGACACATGTGACGCATTCAGTTTCCTCTCCAAAGCAAATTAATCTACTTTAAAATAGTATTAGCATAGATGCTTGCTTTCCAACCTTCATGTAATGCAGTGGTCTCCAATCTGTGGTCCGCAGACCACTCGTGGTTCATGTCGTTAACAGACGTGGTGCACGAAATAATTTATTTTTTGAGAAATAAAAGCTCATTACTATACATATAGTGCAACTTTTTCCCACGCTCAAGATAAAATTTTTAACAGGTATGTCTAGCATAAGCTTTAAACATATTTTTGATTTAAAACATTGAAAAAATTCTACAAAATATATGCCCGCAATGAATGTGGGTCTCGGGAAATGCATTTTTAAAGCCAAGTGGTCCGCAATTTTAAAAAGTTTGGAGAGCAATTTAATGTGGAAAATCTATATTTTCTAACTGAGTTTTTCCTGCTTGCTTGGACCTGACATTGTACAAAAACAAGAAACCCCATTTTCTCAAAATAACGAGACTGTTAAGGGGTTAGTTATACTAACTTGTAAATAAATTGTACGTATTAGAGTTCCTACAATAGTCAATATTCGTTAATCCAGAATCTGCTAATTAAAAAGTGCATTCTTAATGTGGTCGTAATACAAATAATTTGTAATAATGCAGCGATAGACAGAGAACGACTTGCGAGCCGCATGTGACTCTTAGCGGCCAAAATGGAGGATTTTCCCTTTTATGCCGTTAACGAAGCGATCAAACAATTTTGTGTACTTGGTTTTTCCTTTTGGCTTTTTACGTGAAACTCATAGAATATTTCCATATCATTTGGCTCCATATAATTTGGCTCGTCACCGCTGTTCTAAGGAATATTCGCTATGTGCAGATCCTCTCTAATATAATTTGAGTACAGTCGAACCCCGAGTTACGCAAATAATGCCTTTCGAACACATTCGCGTGACTCGGATGTTTGCGTAAGACAAATATCTCGTTTTCAGCCAAATATAGTTGATAAATCATTAGGTTAGAATAAATTTAGTATTATTGTGCACTTTGCTACTTATTTTATAAAATTTGTGTTGAAATTTGGTTCTTTCTCTCGTTAGGAATCGAAATCGCTGAAACGAGAGAAAGAACCGAATATCAACACAAATTTTACAAAATAAGTAGCGTTTTTCATTTGAGCATTGTTGTAGAAAATTGTACCCATTTCACAAATGAATCAAAGTTAAAAATTCGCGTAACTCCAGTGCCGCGCAACTCGGGGAAGGGCTGTATCGCTAGAACTAAATCGTATGTTTGTCCAACACAACATTAATAAAGGTACAAATGAAATGCTCGAAATGTTAGAATAAAGACAGTATCTAATCACATCGCAGAACAAATAACAAAACAAAGCAGAAAAGAATTACCGGAAGTATTATGTACACATCCGGCAGTTTCTGGCGGATGGTTCGCACCAGCTCGAGAATACCCTCCGTCACCTCCTCCGACGAGTCGCCGATGTTGTTCGTGCCGGCGTGCAGTACGATCGCTTTCGGGCGCACGTTGTCCAGCTCACCGTTCTGCAGCCGCCACAGTATGTTCTGCGTTCGGTCGGTGCGTATGCTAAAGTTAAGGCAGTGCATCGGTACAAAATGCTGGTTCCAGTAGTCGGTAAACTGCAGCGACTCGAGTATGCAGTCACCGATAAACATTACGTCCGGGTCCTTCTCCTTGCATTCCGCCACGAATCGTTTGTGCTAAAAAACAATATGGAAAAACAGAAACAGAGCGTGAGTTTGGCAAGGGAAACGGGATCTTATCCAAGCGCAAACAAAACAGGCACGGAAAAGGACACCCCTTCCACACAGTCCCAGAGGTTGAGAGAGCAGTTCGGTTGATGGATGCGGTCATTCGGACTAGTGGAGCGTGGATGGAGGACCTGCGAGTTGATGGCGATGGAGAGGGAGGGAGAAGGGGCTCCTTTTTGGTCGTCGTCGACTACTTACGATGCTTAGCCATCGGTCATCACCGTCCAGGTCTTTGCAAATAGCAGGCAGCGTCGTCGCACTCATGGTCGCTGTACCGTCCTATCGCGTACACTTTTCCCGTACACTGGGCTGGTCGGGGGCGATTCGACAGCAGTGCAGACACACCGCAACAAGGCAATGCAGCAGAGGCGAAAATCGCTATTCCCTGCAGGAGCACAGATCACACGCTCGCGAAATAAACAAACCGAGCTGTTGAGCGCAAAAATCAACACAATCGCAAGCGAACGCCGCGTCGACGATCCGGTTATGGACAGAAAATCGGCAAGCACTCTGATTCTCCGGTCAGCCAGGGAGAAGTTGGGGGAGAGGGTGGAAGATGTTCGCCTCCAACAGCAAACGCTCGTCACAAACGGAGGGAAATGCAGGACAAATAAAAAAACAACTCTTGGATTGGGCCGTCCGCACTTTCACCAGCTTCGAGCTAATACAAGCCAGTCAAAATGGTACGCGAAGGAAAGCGAACTGTTCTTCGTTGCTAGCAGAAAGGGGTTGCACTTTCTTTTTTTCTGCTCACGCTTCTCGCTTTCTACCGACTCGTCTTTTGCTTGACCATAAGCTACATGTGTATATGTGTGCAAAGCAGCTGCTTCTACTGTCGCGGGCTCACATACACACATTTTGCGCTGTCAGCCGGGTTTGACAGTAAATAGTGCTGTCGGGCGGAGATGCGGTAATCGATTGTCAAACGCTCGCTGTGCCATAAAAGGTAGCCATAATATATTTAAAAACTGTACAATATGGTCGTTACTTTTTGAACGACCAATTTGATGTTTCAAAGTACATTCCACTCACAAAAACTATAAAATAAACGACGGTGGAATTTCCCACAATCCAACAATATCATATAGCCTTTGGTTAACATAAAAAGGTATGCTCGACTAGCGAATTAGGAATTAAGTTCAAACAATTAGGTGTAGAGTTTTTTGTCAAATCCGACAAAAACATCCAGCCAATACCAAGTTGGCCGATCAATGCCTACAGGTAACATAATCTCAAATCGGCTTTTCTCAAATGTTGAGTTTCCCATTTTATTTTGAGCAAACTTACCATTTTGAAACATCCCAAATAGCCAGAATTGCTTAAGCAGCTCATTTTGGCACGCTAAAGATCGCTGCTCTAATTTTCCTTTTGCAGTAGATAAACAGCATCAAAGTTCCAGGTGGATCTTTCAAACAACGCTTAAGCAGCTTCCTTAAGCCACGATGCCGGGGATTATTTTTCTCTGCGTTTCATTTTCAAAAAACGCGAACTTGGTGGATCTTTACAGCGTTTTAATGCATGACATCGGTACAAAGTGGCTCTTGTCAAAGTGTCAAAGACTGGCCGTCAATCATCTCATTGCTGCTGCACAAGTTATATTAGTTCTTTGAAGAAGGGATTTTGAGTGAAGTGAATGTGATGAGCCGGTCTCGTAGTACAGTCGTTAACTCGTACGACTTAACAACATGCCCGTCATGGGTTCAATCCCCAAATAGACCGCGCCGCCATACGTAGGACTGACTATCCTGCTATGGGGGGAAATCAATTAGTCACTGAAAGCCAAGCCCACAAGTGGGTACAGGCAGGCCTTGACCGACATCGGTTGTTGAGCCAAAGAGAAGAGAAACGTCATTCTCCATA
>KB665888.1:35675-73349 GCA_000349065.1 Anopheles quadriannulatus
CCTATGAAAATCGTTATTTTTTTTTGCATTAAAACGTGTGGAATACCCGGGTATGCCGGTTGCCAACTTACGTGTGTAAATCTGGTTGCCAACTCTACGGTTAAAAGGACCAGCTGAAACAACCTTCGATGCTCTTTATCTTTTGCAAAAGGCGAATTAGAGCAGCGATCTTTAGCTTGCCAAAATTGGCTGGCTTAAGCAATTTTGGCTATTTGGCATATAGCCTTTAATCTTTCCCAGTAAAAACCTTTATGAATGGTTGTGTGGTCAAGATCATGGATATCAATACCAACGACCATTACTCAAATCACACTTGCTTCAGTGCTGGTGATTTACATTAGAGTTTAGTATTTAAACAATCGTATCGCCGTTCTAGTTCTAGCGATGCATAACTTCAAAACCATACAACAGTACATAAGGAATGAGAAAGCTCCCGAAGCGAGGAAGCTTGCTCCACTGGTTGGATATCCCACCAACAGATGGCGCCACCAGTTTTTTTTTTGTTGCTATTTTAGAATGCATTAGTCGTTTATCGTCTTCTAAACGAAGTCTTTCTGTATTTCGTTTAGGTTGAGAGCTTGAGTCGTTTAGAATCCCTTTAGTGGTCGTTAAGTGGATTTGTGGCACTTGAGCACGGTATACCAAAAGTGTTGCACACCGACAACGGGCCACAATATTCATCAAGCGAATTTGCCACTTTCAGTAAGGAATGGTCGTTCGATCACATAACTTCAAGCCCACATTTTCCTAGAAGTAAAGGTCTGGCTGAACGAATTGTGAACGATGCGCGTAGGACGGTTCTGATATACAATTGGCACTACTATAGTTAAGAAACACACCAAGGGATGATGAATTACAATCACCAAGTCAAAGATGAATGAACCGTACTTTACGCTCTACCGTTCCAGCATCGAACGAGGTACCGTAATCACACATAATTAATCATGTACAGTGGCCGGCAAAATAAAGTGCCCACTACTTACAATTTTACATTTTTTACTTTTTTCCGTGAAAAATGAAGTTATTGTACTGCTTTATTTTTTTAAACATTGTTCGTGATATGCTTAAGAATGTGCAATATCATAGCTTGACAAAAATGAGAAGTTTGCTTTAATAAAAATATTTTTTTTTCAAAATTGATCAAAATCATTGTGCCAAAATAAAGTGCTCACTTTATTCATCATATAGAAAATATTTTTCTGAACAAAAATAACATCAAACGTATAATTTATATGCAATCCTCTGGCATTATTTATATGTCCGATGATCTTTGGTGTGTTTTATTTTTATTTTTAAAGGTTTGTCAAGTTATGCATCTAGTTTTTGCATCTGGTTCTTCTCAAGCGTTATACAGAGCTTTACATTTATTTGTTTGTTACACCGGTTTTATCCACCTTCGAACATAGAATCTGCCACAAATTCTCGATGGCACCAAGATTTAGACTTCATGGAGGACATGCAAGGTGTTTAATACGATACTAGTAGAGAAATGTTTTTTGTATTGATTGTGTGTGTTGAGATGTTAGCCTGTAGGAACATGTTTCTAGTTTTCAAACCCCTTTTTTATTAAAGAAATAACCCAAAGTATTGATGAAGGATGTTAAAATAGGTATCAGCCATAGTTGTACTTTCGATTCACACCAGTTTTCCCGCTACTCCTAAAGATACAGGGTATCGAATCATATAAGGGAATAGTTCAATCACTTAGGGCAGGTATGTCAAACTGGCAGCCCGCGGGCCGCATGCGGCCCGTGAGAATATTTTCAGAAGTACTGAAAGCACTGCAAACCAAAAATCTGTTATTACTATTTGTCGAAGTGTTTTCAATTTTCCAGAGAAGAAACAGTCATTGTGGCTATATTTTTCTAAATTAACATTAATGTTCCCATAACATCTAACAAACTTATTCTACACGTACGTACAGAATAACTCATTCGTTTTATGTTTCGATTAAATTCTGAACATTGGCATAATTTTGTGCAGACTCGATTGCACATTCTATATGTGCACAGATTTGCGTCTATCTAGAAACGAAATAGGAATGAAAATAACAAGATACACACACTTGGAAACTTTGCAACAACTATAGTTGACTAGTCGGCTCCGAATTGCTCCGGCTCCGACCGTACGTATCGTTGATATTCGATTGGAGCTACTTCTTTTTTTTCATAATCATCCCACCATAAAAATCAGTTAATATCCAATATGTACGACTTATCGAAAGCGTTTGTAGCCAAGTTGAATTTATTTGCATCTCACATTCTACAAGACGAATTGTACTTTGCAACCTCCCCAAAAATCAAAACCAAAATGAAATGATTATGCTTAAGATAAAAGGATTAAAATAAACGAAATGCCGAAGTCCTGCAATACATAGCTAATTAATAGGTTAGCTCACACAGTCCTTTCCTTAATTCGCGAATCATTTCCCTTCAAGTGTCAAAAAAATATTTGCCAATCTTTTTGGGTTCACACACCACGAATCTGCGTCGGATAAAAATATCGTAATTTAACAAAATTATTCATAAACAACGGGTTCTTGTTATTAGAAATGAATATACCACTAGAACAATTGGGACTTGGAAATCAGCGAAAACTTATGTTTAGACACGATTTATTACAATTTTTCTCTTGAACTGTCAAAAAATTGCAGGCAAATTCAATTTTTGTTATTCATCCAGCGATGGATAGCTCGGATTGCTTATTAAAAAATTCGCAACTGGCAGCTAGATTTCCCCTACCTCAGTGAAAAAGTGGGGTTGAGCGATATTTTCTAACAGAACTGCCGTGTGAGAACGCAACAAATGAAAAATATCCTATTTTAATAATAACGATAAGAGATAAGAGATTGCATGTAGCTTGAAAAGTATATTAAACATTTTTTTTTTAATAAAAAAGAGCACAATGAAAAATAACTTCGCAAATTTTTTAATAAGAAACGATTCCACATTTGAAGCGAGGAGTACAAAAAGGCAATTTGTTTGACAATAATGATTTTAAACAGTATTTTATATAAATATTGAGGTATATTTTTTATCCTCAATTTTGCGGCCCTATTTATATTTATACACATTTCCAGACGAAAAACTGATTTATGGTTTTCATTTTATTGACCTAACTTCCCTAAACATAATAAAACCAAAAAATTCGGATAACAACAAAACTACTTCACTCGTTTGTTTTGAGTTTAAAACTTTATTTGTAATAAAATTGTCTCTGTTAGCATAGTTCAAACTGCACGAAACTAGCTATTACTGTTTATTTTGCATCATAAACTGCGATCTGGACAAACTTTGTGTGTTTGATGCGAAAAAGAATGTGTATGTGTTTGTTTGTGTGAGTGTGTATGCGTGTGTATGTGTGTGGGATCAAAGGTGTTCAATGGGAGGCTGCATAGAACAGTCCTGCGCTGCTAATATGATTTTGTTCTATTTCTGCTATGTAAGTGTTGGTATGGAAGGATCTATTTGATATCTCAATACAGTTCAGTGATGGGATACGAATTTATCTCTAGGAAGATGGTTCCACCAGCAGGGCTTGTAAACATAAATTGATAGTGTTTCAGTATAGTAATTTAAATCCATACTGCCTTTCTATCATAAACATTTCGAATTGAGTCACGCCTGCTTTATAGTCGTGCTAAAGCGGCACCTGGATGGTCCTGCTCGGAACGAAAGTCACCAGATCGCATTAATAAATTTGCCCGCGGTCGGCTGTCGTCGCTTATACTTTTTCTATCCAGCGATCGTGTTTGCTTCGTGTAATCTTGTAGCTTAATTTTAAAACACCATTATTAAACCCTTTTGGTTATCCTTTCATGAAACATGGAATTGCACCCTGAACTGCAGACCGCTTCTGGATCCGAACGACTGTGTGAAGAGGTTGTTTAGTAGCTTCTGCTGTCCAAAATCGGTATTTTCTTTTCGTGCTTTTCGGTTTGTAAACACTAAATACAAATTTGCAACGTTCAAACTTTCTTAATTTAACACAGCAATGGTATGAAACTGCCCGCAATGCTCGTCTGCAGATGAGATGGACCTTTTACTCACTAGGCTATAACATAGAGTTGTAGCATTTGGAAATGAGGTCTCATTTTGCTGAATGCCCTTTATGTCTTTGCAATCTTGGTTGTCGGTAGGTGTTGACTCCTGCATCTACTCAGTTTCTATTACTAGTTATCAAACTACGACTACGTTTATGCTTGACATTGATCTATTACCTATCTTGTGTTTGTTTGTGTCTGTGTTAATGGAGTTAATCAATCTGGTGCGGTAACGGAATTGCGCCTTTAGGCAAACATTATTGATATTTGGCAAACATTTGTCCGAAGGAAGATAACCCAGGAGACAGCACTAGGAGGTTGGGGTACGATCCAAGAGATCCTTACGTACTCGTCTGCAATTTGAGATATTCACTGCTTGAACCTCGCCCACTTACATACTCTATCAGCAGTTCCGCTCGACTTGGCCTTACTATATTCTCTGGGACACTGATACCTCTATGCACTCTCTTGAAGACCATTTTTAAAACATACCAGTAGACACATACCAAGCAGATATGCGGAGGGTGACGAACCCGCTACCAGAAGTGGCATCTTTAGCCAAGAATTTTCTTAATGTACGCCCCATGGTTGTTGTGCACCTCAGGTTTGGTTAGCGCTCGGTGACGGTTCGGTTTGTAGGGCTGATAATTTTCCACGTTGGAGAAGCTATTGTGCAGCTCGGAGTGCTCCTCGTGTTCGTCTTCGTCCTGTTCATGCTCCTCATGTGTACGGTCGTTGTGGTGGTCATCTACCCCATCCATCTGCTGCTTCACTCCCGAAGCCTCTACAGCAGGCCGTTCTGAAGGTTCAAGCTTTGGACTAGTGGATGGCATCGCCGTTGTCACATCGTGTGATGAGCTGTCTTCCACTCCCGGTGTTGTATTTGGATCGCTCGAGCTTGAGAAAATTTCCTGCTGGGGCGTGGATACCATCGTAGATAAAGCAACGGTTGCTGGAGGCGATACAGAGGGATTGGTTTTACTGCTCACATTTGCTTCCACTGTTTCTGGCGCGACGGTTGTGATGTCTAGATCTTCCGTATTCGAAGTAACCGACATCTTCGGAGCTGCTGAAGAGTGCACAATTGTATCAAGCTCTGGAACGGCCGTAGTGGTGATGGAGTCCGAATACTGTGTTAACTGTATGGTGGCCACTAGCGCAGCGGACTGAGGTGGAGAAGGATCCACCGCCAGCGGTGCATGTGTCGTGTCCACCGCTGAGAACGGCCGGGTAGTTATGGTGAGTGATCCGGCCGATTCGGAACGTCCCGATTCACTCGGTTCAAATACAACCTGAACAACATGATGCGCGTCTATAGAAGCAATGGGCGCTGTCTCTGCAGCGCTTTCAGTTGCAATTGAAGCTGACGATGGGGATGGTTCCAGCCTCGCGTCATCCTCTGTGAGCGACAATTCCGAGGTGGCAAGCCCGGTTATTGTTGGGTCAGACACATCCAGATCCACTGGCAGGCTGGTGGAGGATGCGGTTGGCAGTACCGTAGTCGGGGGTGCCTCGGTTTGTGGCCGAGCAGAGATGAACCGGGCCTTGACGAGCAGCATTGGAGGAATGAAATGGTCCCCAGTAATGACTTCCTTCTTCGGTGTCGTTGGCAGGATGTGACTGGCGGCCGTAGTGCGGGTGGTTAGCAGTGCCGCCGGTGTGCTAGTGACTGTCGGTGACAGAGAAGGCACTGCAGTTGAAGCAGTGGTCGACGTCATTATCGTTACTTCGGTAACGCCAGATGCAGTACTGCTGCTTGAAACTGGTTCCGTCGTCTTGGCCGTCGTATCTTCCTCCCGATCCGAATCGGTTCCACGTCGCAAGCGTGAATCGGGCGTGGTGCCTGTTTCCGGGGTCGTCACACCAACGTCTCCCGCTGGCTCCTCATTTCCTATTTTTACTCCGCCGCTCACCACTGCCGAGTCAGCATAGTCTCCGTCCGATGTCGGTTTCACCGCTTGCTGGATGATGTCGATCGGTTGCGTCTCCGTCTCGTCCGGCAGCGGTTGATCTCCAAGCATCGGTTCGTCTTCATCTTCCTCCTCCTCATCGGCGCTCTCGTTCCGTTCCGCTCCGTTGACGTTCTTCTTCGCGTAATGGTTCTTCTTCTCATATAAGGGTGAATATTTCTTGGCGTAGCCTGACTTACGCGCACTCTCAGCACCACGACCGTCCACCTCTTCGCTGTGCAAGGCGGCCGCCTGCTCGCTGCGCATCAGGTCCTGCAGGTTAAACTTATTGATCACGTTCTTTACCGTGTCCTCGATTTGATTCGGGTTGACCTCGATCTTGTTGTTGCTTTCCTCGTCGTTGCTCGACACTACCGTCAGTATATCATGCTCCAGTATAGGCTGCTGTTGCGGGCGGCGCGTTGAGCTTGCCGTGGCCGCACTTTCGACACCCGGCAGCTGGTTGTTGTTCTCGGTCGCGAGCACCGACGCCAGATCCTCCTCATCACTACACTGCAGTTGCTCGATAATGCTGTCCCGGTCCTGTTTCCCCTGGCAGGAGATGTGTTTCGTGCCTGATTCGCCACAGTCCCGTGACAGCTGCACGGTACCACTGTCCGACATATACTGCACAGTCAGTGATGGAATTGACGTGACGGTACAGTCCACCGCCCACGTTGGAACTGCGCGGAAGAGAGGAAACAAAATACACATTACATGACATTATTCCTGGAAGGTACAGCTCAGGGTCAACAAACTCCAATGTCTTACCCGGTAGTTCACACAGGAAAGCGGCCGTTTCCGGACCACCACAACGGAGTGCATGCCAGCGGAAGTCACGCACTGGGTCCACTACCGCGCACAGGGGCTGCTCCATGGCTGGAATTGCCTCCGCCCAATATCCGCTCGATGGATCCAGTGCCTTGGAGCTCCTGCGCGAAGGAAAGGAATATTTAATAGAACGTATCTTTTAGTCCAACTATAGTCTGTCATCTGGAGGTCTACCGCAGTGGGTCGCATTTTAAACCCCTCCCAAAATTGTAGAACAACCTAACACAAGGCACTTTGGAAGAGTACGTTAGAAAAAGGTAACAGTTGTAAGCAAAACAAAGCAGCCGCTCGTTTGGGCGAACGTGAAGCTCCAGTTTCAACTCACGTTTCTCTCCCCAGAAAGGCACGAGCAAAGGCACCCGGGATGTCCTACAGACAACAGGACACCCCTGCATCCGACATCGCCTAGTAGAGCACAAAAAACACTCAAACCCTCCCAAAACACCGAAAGGTCCTCTCCTACCACTGACTGCGTTTAACTTTGCTGGTTTTGCCGTGCAAATGTTGACACAACAAATACGGAAAAGGACAACAGTCCGACGGGTCTCCGGGTCCTCGATAAGGGTGGGAAGTCTACTGGAAGAATATGTACCTCATGCTTTGCATGCTGGCCCTGGAATACCCTGCCCAGAGTTGACTTTGAAAAAAGGAGGTTAGGGAATTTCAGAAAAATCCAAATCAGACCCTTTTTTGTATTTGAAGGATAGCATCAGGTTCCTGGTGTCTTCCGGGCCGGGGTAAATGCGGAACAAACAGAGCGTTTAGGGTAAACGGCAAACTTTTGTCATAGCTACTCTCGCTTTAGGCGTAACTGGCCACAGCAGGCCGCAGGGTGGTGGCGAAACACTTGTGTAAAATTTCAGGACAGAGAGTTTCCATTAGACAAACGAGTTGCAACTTACGTCCAGGTGAAGCGGGCCGAGTTTTCGGGACGCATCAGTCCGATCCATACTGCGCTGGTGACATCCAGCTCCTTCAGGAAGGCCCGCGTCGCATCGAATTGTACACCATTGTCCACTGTCGAACAAAACAGGAGAAAAGAAAAAATATCGTAACATTAAACCATTTTTCTTATGCGTAATTGATTAATGCGTTTCCTCATTCAAACTAAATTGCCATTTCATTTAAATGTACAATGGAGGCAGTTATTCATTTATATCATTTATATCGTCGACCACTGATAAACCAAAGGACACACAAACAATTACAAATCACTTAAACCCTATTTCCGCGGGCCGCATCTTCGGGAAGAAAGGCTGAGAAATAAATCCTTCCTTTTTTGCACTTATTAAATTTAAAGCAAGGGATAATGTGTCACAAATCTTCATCCCGTTACAGCAATATTGAAGTATCTCCACAAGCATTTGACAGGGAATATTCATTACCTCGGCTGACAGCCGGTCGCACGAGCGGCATCTAGCATTTCCATAACGCCTTCCATACCCGACACGCCTATTCATCTCCTTACCAAGATAGATAAATTGTTTTGCTCAGCCTGTTAACAAGACGGTTAAGCTTGATTGTCTTTGGTAACAGGATACGATACAGGAGAGCGATACGTCATTGATTTGGTAGCGCGAGCAGAGCGATACGTGATGGGCTACGAAGCTGTTTGGATTTTAACCGTTTCAATTTTGAAGCTGTTTTCCTGAACAATGTTTAAACAATCGGGTTTTCCAGTATTCCTGGACAGACAAACAGTCGATTAGATCACAGATAGCTTAACTTGAGACAATCCTTTTGTGTGCCATCTTTGCCTCAGGCATTTTGGATTCTGAAGAGCAGCTTTTGGATTTTTTTTATAGAAAATCTTTTAAACGTACTTAAATGTTTGTACAGCACTAGAACTGGCAACTGGACCAGTTGGACAATGGATACGAAAGTATTAGGAAGCTTGTCAGAGCAGCAACCCACACTAGTTTGGCTACACCCTTTCAATCTATTGTCACCATCCAGGTAGTCGTATCACAATATGCATCCAGCTATTCTTTATGTGCCCGGGTCCGCTTTCCTACCGACTTCCAGCTAGCATCAGTAGCTTACCCTAAATTGCCGTTGCCATTGACTCAACCGAAACTATTCCAGAATAGGATATTGCAGCATCGTTGGCGTGGGATGGGTGACCCAACGCTCGAAAATAAGCCGATAAGACCGCAACCGCGCACGCCTAGCCGAGAACTAATTAATGATGGAAGGTAATTAAAATCTATAATTATCGTACCGCAGCGCGTCCGGCGCACAGGACATCACACGCTACTTGTTTTACCACCCCTTTCCCTGAAAATAGAGGCCAGCATTTTTGGCTATTACGGTTGTTGATGCGCGTGTTTAAGTTTTTAGGTCATCTACAAATGGAATTTTCTTTGATCAAGCATTTCAAATCAAAGCGCACTCGAAGCTCGCGATCCCTTTTCGAACACTGATTGATGTACGTACGATGGCCAATCGGAAAATGAGAAAATAAAAATGTTATCGTTTGGTCGCTGAAATTTGATACTAAATTTATTCCGTCCGCGTGTGTGTATATGTTTTTTTTTTTTTGCTTTCCAAGAGCACACAAAAAACACACACCCTCCAGCTGTAGCCAGGGCAACGTACCGTTTAATCCTGGATAATATCCAATTTGTAGTGATTATGCAAATCAATTCAGCATCCTGGGGCGTTGATTGGGCGCATGATGGAAATGATAATGGCGACCTGCTAAATGTATGCCATCAAAAGCACTATTGGGAATGGTGGGTACAATATTACTTGCAAAAAACGAGATCACCCTATATGTTTTTTGTTTGTTGCGACGTGTTGGATCACGATAATGCGTCAATTAGGCATGTGGAAAATAGTGTGCTAAGGATCATAAATAATCGAAATATTAAATTACCACCAGATTCAGTAGCTTGGAACCGTATGTTGAAGCAACAAACCGACAGCAAAACCATGTGCTTCCGTGAGCATTCTAGTGATGTGCTCGCTGAGTAAAAATAAGTGAGCGAATGACATATTTTCTATGAACGCGTTTTGTATTAGTCAAGAATACTCGTCTACGATTTATTTCTTCATCCCGTCTTATAACTCACTCACTACGATCATTCCTACGTTAAATAAGCTTTCCGAACGTTAAATCTGAATGAATATTCTTGACAGTTAGTAAGTCACAGTTATATCATTTATAAGTATTTATTTTTCTTTCGGAATATACATTTCCAATTATTGATACGTAACTCGCGCTTCCTAACTCGCTCAAAGTTAATTGAATAATTATTGAGTTAAATAAGTTTACCGAACGCTACACCTTTATTAGTGAAGTGCGGGTCGACTTGCAGCTACCGGGTCGGAGCCAACCATAAGCGACCTGGAGTTGTTCGGATCGACTCGTAAGGTGCAAGTTGGTTCCGTAGGTGTAATCAATCATAAGCTATTCCGACCCGTTGGTGCAGATAGTACGCCAAAGTAGGTTCAAGACCCGAACTCGCGTCACCAACGGGCCGGAGTCGCTTATCCTTTCTTGCACTTACTCATCATTCGGGTCAACCCGAACACGTTGCACCCACTGGTCGAACTGAACCTACTGTGACCTGACCCGATCCGAACTCGTTGCACCAAAGGGTCCGTGTCACTTATGCTTTCCTGCATTTAATGATCTTTTTCTATTTGGCGTAACGTCTTACGCGATCATGCAGGCCTATAAAGGCTTTCGAGACTTATTCAGTACCTCGGAACCGGATAGTCAGTCCTTGCTTCGAGCGAACGGCCCATTATAGGCATGAACCCACGATGGGCATGTTCCTACATTCGTTGCCACCTAATTTTTACTCAATTTAGGCATCAATTTGAGCCTCTAAGCCATTAATTTTTTACCATGCGCATCAATGTTTGACTCCATCGCACCTATTTTTGTCTGTAAGTCATCAATTTTTTAGTCTTGTAGGAATCATGATATTTTTTTTAAAGTATTTGAGCAGATTTTAGCCAATTGTAATTTTAAATCATATAAACAAAATTTTATGAATCCTAGGCCCCATGAGAAATTGGCCACATGCCAATTTGTTTCACTCCATTAAAACTTCCAAAATTGGCATCATTATTGTTTTATTTCAAATTTTCTCAATCAAATTATTCACTACTAAACTTGGTTTCAATAATTTCAGGACACACAGTTTCAGTAATTACGTTAAATTGAGACAAAACTGATGCCTTTGCGACAAAAATTTTGACACGCTTTCAAAAATTGGTGCCTTTGAGATAAACATTGGTGAGTTAGAGTCAACATTTAGCGGCAAAGACTGTAAGTCATGCAAATCGACGACTGTACTCGAAACTGCGATCCACTGATCATTCGGGTCGACTCGAACTCGTTGCACCGGCGGCTCAGATTTGATTCCAGCTCCGACCTAGCGCACCCGTTGTTGGACCCATAGTTTGAAATCGGGTTGTGAAATGAATCATATCACCAACCCATAATCACCCTCATTTATATAACACCAACCAACAAAACAACTCTTTCTTATTACGTCTCGATTAATTGTTACCCCTTGAGAATTTGTTTTTTATTCATTAGATGAAAACCAGATTATTATTCTTGTGAGTTTAATAACTATTTCAAGAGTTAAATATCGACGAGTTTATTATTATCGCGTGTCAATTATTAGCCTATTAGCTATTCACTATTCGCTAATTCAAGCTGTTGGATGGTTATTCCCATCACTATGGGTATTCAGCGCTATCCTTTTCGTTTTTGCTTCAGGGGTGATTAATTTAATCACCGTCCATCCATACCGGGCTGTGGCACCAGCCAAGCAGCAGCAGCTAACAAATATTGACCAATTTAAATTCAATCAATTGATTTAATATCTCTCGGTTCAGTGAGGTGAGAAACAGGCGCGGTTTCTTCACCCAGTGGGAGTGAAATGTACTGAAATAGCCATTAAAGCACATAAAAACTACATCCAGGTACATTGATTTGATCTCTAATGAAAACGTAAACCTTTAGCCAAAATCCCCTTCCCTCTATATTTCTCTCTCCCTCTCTTCCTCTCTCTTTCACTCTCTCTCTCTCTCTCTCTCTCTCTCTTTATTTCATTCACTCTTTCTCTACCGCTCTGCCAATCGGATGAATTGCAATTTCGCAAACGAATCAAACGAGGAAACAGATACACTCGTCCGGAAATGGCACAAATAAAAAAAAACCTGCGTTGCATCGGTGATTGCGCCTTTGCGAGATGCACACACACACACACACACACACACACACACACACACACACACACACACACACACACACACACACACACACACACACACACACTGCACACAAAAAATAAACATCAAAGGAAATGCTGATTGTTCGTGTGCACCGCCGGTGCAAAAGAAGCGATAACAATCAATGCAGCGCAAACCGGACGGTGCCACCACGGACGTTGGCTCAATCCAGTACACCCCGCCTAAAACTTTAAAAGCGATTTTGCGGGTTTTCTGCACCGCTGTTATTTGCGTTTTGAAATTGGCCCGTCCGTTAACACCTGTACACTCACATACAGCAACCGTAGATATTTATTTATTTAACACCAAACCCTTGCAGCAAGCTACTACTGCGTTTATGATGCGACACCGGAGCAGGAAATGCGAAAAACGACCTTGCTTAAGGCAACTACAGCATCAAAATAATAGCTACTGCAATCCGGTCAGGTGCCGTTTTTTTTTCCTTACCCTTTTATACCATCAATCAATCAGTTGCGTTTTGTGTGAGTGTGTCGACAGTAAATGGGTCCAAAAACCTATTGAATGTTTGAAGGGATTCGTGCCCGGCCCGTTCCGATGCACCGTTCGATCGATTGGAAATGTTTGCAAATCATTGAACTCCCGCTTCTCCCTTTTAGTGGGGAGCTATTAAACTCTTAACTCTGCAATATTGCTGTGAGCAAGTGCTTAGAAGCTTGATTTATTTATTTTAGCTTTTTTTTGCGCTGCTGCTGTTGCTGCTTAGTGCCCCTGGAAAACGTGAGCGGGAAAGCATTATGTAGCTTAGATAACCGTCCAGATTGTGAAGGGATGGGGGTTAGGAAGAGCTGAGAGCGTTGCCGAGCGCTCCTTCAGCGCAGAAATCTCAATGTTTTAAAAATACCCAGTATCCGCCCGGTAAGGCATGCCGGCTTCGCAATAGACGGTACTTGATCGTTAAATATTTATACAATTTCTCTCTCCACCTCGACCTCCTCTACTCCACTGGTTCCGATGTTGTGGCGGAATCGATATTGTGCCTTCGTCTCGCTTTCACCCAGCCGCGCACAGGAAGCAGCGAGGTCTGGACAGGTTTCGTCGCTCAATGCTTCGATCAATATTGAAACTGCCCCTACCCATCCCATGACCAGTACTTCCGGTTCGTCCCCTTCCGGAGCAGGCACCAGCTGGCACTACAACACGGTCACACGGGCTAAACGCGGGTCTAAGCGCGGTTGTCCTCCTGCCCTAGCAGTTTCACCTTGGTGCCGGAAATCGAACGCCCGGCAGAAAGGTACCGCGCGCAAAGAATCCTTTTCGCCCCCCCACCTGCCCTTTCGTTCATCTGTCTTGAGAAGCCCGGCAGCTGTCGTTGTCGAAATTATGCGAAATAAATGAAGCCGGTTCAGTGGTAGAGGGTTTTGGTGTTACTGGCGGAAGAATGGAAGGCAATAAACGCACAAACCGAACATCGCGCTGTAAATGTAAATTACATCATTTAACCGTATCATTTTCAGCGTACACGTTTTGTCCCACTCTCTCCCCTCTCCCTCCTCTTCCGACATTAGAAGCGATATCAAACTTCATCTTGTTTTAATTGAGATGAACACACACATCCTTGTTGGTCACAGGCGTGCGACGCATGTCGGTTGTATTCCGCTGAGAGTTCGCAGGCAAGCCTTAATTAAATTGCTCAACCTTGGCAGAGCGAAAAGCGCCAAATACTATCTCCTTACAAAAGGGTACACCATGCATTGACAGCAGCCCTAGAGAAGAGGGCTATTAGTGCGCCGTAGTCATAGTCGAGCATTATTAGAAAGCACTGGACAAACTAAGACGACACAATAATAAGCTTGGGAAAATCAACGCCCATCTGGTCAGAAGATGTCAGCTTGCACGTGTTACATCGAGAAGCGGATAGTTGTTTGTTCATTCTCCCATTCGCATTCGCTTGATCCCTTCCGAGACAGATTCTGATGTCTGTTGCAACCACGTCTCTTCCTGGCACAACAACTTCTCCTCGTCTCGGTTAGTTGCGTATCTCAGCAGATTCTCAGCATATTAACCGTCGTGTGCCGTCTGTACTAAAAGTTGTGCTACCGCTGGCGAGTTGCGAGCTTCGGCTGGGTAGCGGTGAGCTGCTTATGTTCTTTATCATTCCATCCCGCATGAGCGATGATGATGGGCAACTCGTCTAATGAACTTCTTGGAACTCTCAGAAATCAACTTTCCAGAAGCTTGAGGGCGTTACTACTTGCGGAAAGCGCACTTGCAAACGCATCACATCATGTGGGATTTATTGAAGAGCTAAGAATAAGAGCTCTAAAAAATACATCATTCAAAGAATTTTATCGCAAGTTTTTTGTTAACTTGCTGTGTTTTTTCTCAAAAAATATTACATAATTACTATCCAAGACTAAGAGACTAAGATCCAGACTATCTAAGACTAAGATCCATATTTATACTATTTATCATATCGTTGCTGTAGAACATACACAAAACATCGTTCTAACCCTCTTTTTGACGCAATTTTTCAACCTTCCCCTAGCTATGATACAAAACAGTACGACTTTGGAAAGCAAGGGTATGCACGCATTAGGGTAACGAATTTTTTCAATTTAATTAAATACCATTAAAATCGTAGCCTCTACTACCTCCGACAAAACGGTCCCGCTACGGAGCTATGGCACGAAAAGCCAATGTCTCGCTTTTGTCTTTACCTATTTAGAGGCGTACCCCTTGGCTAATGATTGGAAAGAGATGATAGGCAGGAGAAACACCCGACATCAATTTACTGGTTCACTTGCAGTTCCGCTCAGGCATGAGGCAATGCGAAGCAGCAGAAGCATAGTTATTGATCCAGTTCAAGCAATCAAACTTGCGGAAGATCCGAAATTAAATTAAAAAAAAAAAACAAATATTTTCAAGTACTTGAAGCACTCCATTGCCGGGAGGTACACCCGTTTCTGCTATTGTGCTAAGCAATTTCTTTAATTACACCTTTCCCTTCCTGTTATCATGCTCCATCATTCGAATGGTTGAATTCTGGCTGCTTTTTTGTGGTGCTCCATTTGCTTCGAAAACACGATTCCTTCATTGCTTGGCACTTTAACTACTCTGCGCTGCGCATACAGACCCATGCGATGCAATCTGTGCAATAGAACAGTGCCCCTGACTGTTGAGCTCCACCGGGCACCCCTAGCCTAAAATGAAACGGGACTCATAGCGACAACCCCGAAGATCGATTGGTTTTAATTGAAAAATCATTGCCTGTCCCTGGCCCGGGCATGTCGCCCGATGTCTAGCAAGCATCCCACCGTTGTACCGACATTGTTATGCTGATTGCGGCGTTTTTAGAGGCACGCCAAGGAAACCCATCAGACGATGCAATGAATAATGCACACTGTATGTGTGGGTGTATGTAAGTGTGTGTATGTAAGGGTGCCATGGTGCACAATTACAGAGCACCCGGATGACGGAGCAAACACCAGTAAATTACGACCGTGTCCACCGTTCCCCTGCCGGATACTGTCGGTTGCTTAACAACTTCAGAAGCTTTCGGAGGTTTTTGCGGGGATTCGTCCCGCTAGGGATGAATATTAATTGAAAGGATGCTCGAACTTACCTCGACCGACGGAACTAGGTTCCCATCAGATTGCCGTAGATGCGCTTACCGCATGAACGGGATGCGTTGAGCAAAATAGTGAGGATCCCGTGTTTCATTTAATAATTTTATACACAACGACTATTTGCGTTCAGCAACATTGAAGACCAGAAGGAGGTTATGCTTTCCAACAATAGAAATTCTTCAGCCGGGTCGAAAAGGCGGAACCTTTGGGCAAGGCTCCGAATTAGTAATCGGAAGCGCTCAGAATATGGCAGATGTCAATTGGCTTTGGCTTACCAATGTACCGCAAGCATTTTAGTAACGATTCACTATGCGTTCCTAGCTTTCGCCAACCTTCAACCCAAACCAAGTATCGCTAAAAGCTAAATTGCCAGCTGTCGACGGCGATAACATTATGCTACCGGTCGAGAAATTAGACGCCTAGCGTTCGACCACACCACACACAGTAAACGAGCCTTCTGAGTGTCGGCTCCGGTGGAAAGATGGAATGAAGCAGACTTTTCATTAATTTTTTGCACCGTGTCTTGGGCATGCTCGGCGATAAAAAAAACTTTTTACTGAACCATGCCCCACACCTGTAGCACTTTGAAACTCTGAAAACAAAACCAGGCGAGAATTAAATCATCGCCGGTATGGCTTAGATGTCTACGAAAAGAGAGAGAGAGACAGAGAAAGAGAGCGATAAAGAAAGGGATAGAGAGAGAGGGGGGGATAGAGAGAGAGAAAGAGAGATAGAGAGAAAGAGAGAGACGAAACTCCAACGAAACCAAGGAATAACGGTTACACTTACCGGTGACTAGATTGGCGTGATGGAACTGACAGACGGCATCCGCTTCGAACCAGGAGATTTTGTCGCGAAAGTAGCGGTAGAACACGGAGAAGCCTTCCTGCGGTAGCGTCCACGTGTTGCTGATGTTTACCTGTAAATGAGGATGGAAAGAGCAGACAGATGTTGCAGGTTTGAATAGTTGAGGCAGAGACTTTCAATTTCGCTAAGTAACGCCGGGTGTCCCGAAGAAGTTTACTGGCCCGGCTTTGGCTTTGGGGCTCGAGGACCTTGAGTCGACTGCCGAAGCGATTTGGGGATCAATTTTTGGGCTGGAGGATTATGGATTTGGATAACTGCCGGCGTACGCCAGTCCAGATCCTCAATCTGATTAGATTGCTACCAGTACGAAGCGACGAAACGATTGCTGGCAAGTTCTTGCTCGCGTAAGTGATTGTTTCAGTGGATTGAAATATGAACAGAGTGTGCAAACACTTTACCTGCCGTGTGCTACCGTGCTTTGCCCGCTTTTATAGACTTGTGCTCCGGCCAGCACATAGCACATTGTTTTCCCATTTCTTTTTTCTCTTTACATCTCCACAAATAAACCTCACTAGTTGTCACCATAAGGCACTTACAAGCATACCAGTAAGAATTTGCGCGGATCCTATACACTTTATGTGGGGCTTTTCGTTTTCTCCCGCATCGGGTTATTCCTCTGTTTCCAACTGGAATGCGCTAAGGTGTCTTAGAAATAGTTAAGGGAAAGCTATTTTTATACTTCTTTTGCTGTTGCTCCCTCGGGTTTCGCTCGAACCTGCGAACACGCTCATTGCTGAATAGTGCGATTTGTGTGGTGTGACACCAGGGGTGAGCAAGCTTATGCCATGTATGCCAACGTACGGTTTTTAGAAAGGAACAGTAAAAAAAAACCTCACACTTCTTCAAAGCATTTCAGCATTCCAGTGATCGTAGCTTCCGGTCTAGGATGGAAGCGTGTCCCCTAATGATTCATTATCACAGCTTAGCATCGTAAAAGTGTTACCTATAACGGTGGAAAAAAGCCACCGGGAGCCCGTCGTGGGTACCTTGCGTTGCTTAAGCGACTATACTTTCTTTATGTATCTTCTTCTTTTTTCTATTTATAGCACGATTCTGTTTATCTCAGTACCTTGGGGTACCTTTCACCTGGCCAGGGCCATTCTGTTTTATACAAACAGAGCCGAACAGGGGGCCTCACTTTCATTTGCATGTCATTATCCTTAAACATTCTAAACTGCGCTCGAGCGCTAAGCGACAGTGAAGCGAAAGAAATAGCTTTTAATTTATCTCGTCCCGGGTCAACTAGGAAGGTGAGCACCTGCAAATAATACATGAGCGAAGGTAAGATAAACAAATAAATGCCCTCCACTCGCATCAGCTTACAGCTGTAAATTATGTTTGTATTTATTTATTTTGTTCTATGCAACGGGGCTAGTAAGCGTACAGCGAACAATTGTAAAGAAGGAACATTCGCAGTAAAAAATAGTATGAAGAGTGTAACTAAAAGTTGTCAACATTGCCATTTAAGCAGAGCAAATAGGTTTGTATAGCTTTTACGCAGGGTTTCTCACTGATTACCTAGAATATTGACACATATTTTTGGGTCTCTAAAACCTGATCTAGAATCTTTGAAGCCAAAATATCACAAGAAGACTCAGAAACTGAAACATCCTTCTCTTAGATAATGATTGTGTGAACTTTATTGGCACTCCTACAAATGCTATAAAGCTTCTCCATATCGTTATACCATAGCGATATACAGGAAACAACTTAATTATGCGTGCAATGCCATTCCGGGTCCTGTTTAGTGAGCGAAATAACCCATCAAGCTCCAAAAAAACCTTCAAGTGTAAAAGTTTGCCAACCTGACCGTTCCAACCGTATGCCGAATGGTAGTTGAGCCACCCACAGCGTCCAGACAAAACTTGGCAGGCAAATGGTGAGACGGACAGAGAGAAAGAGAGGGAGGGGAGGGGATGAAGTTTGCAATAAAATTGTAAAATATACACCACATTTGCTCACCCCTGATGCACGGGCTTGGCCACACAGTGAACCCCCTTTTTTGTGGCGGGCGTACGGGCGTACGGGTTGCAAATAAACTTCTTTACGATAATCGTAGCACCACATGGTGCGGGTGCCCAGAAGTTTGCCAATTTTGTATGGAGCGCTGCCAACGAGCTATGGGTGGGTTGCGATACACCGAGGTCAGGAAGTGCCCCATAGATCGTTCGTACACCGACCGCGGTGAATCGGTGGTTTTTGGGGTTTTTGCCGACAACCAGGGCTGTAAATAAACCACTACCGTGCCACCGCCGCACGGACTCCCCGATACGTTTCGGGAAGCAATGCTGGCATCGCAAAGGATCCAGCACTCACACGACAACACTCTACCGCGTGGCTGTGTACACATTAAGCGACAAGGAGGGCTACGGTACGGTGAAAATATTTACTGTCCATTAAAATGATTGAACCGCGCGCATCCCTTTTTGCCACCTTTGGCAACCATCCCTACACGATGCATGCACACACACACACATACACACACATACACGTATGGGCGAGTGCACCGTGGAAGATATGGGACGGGTGAGTGTATTTGCTTGGGATATTTTTATTCTCCCAGCAGCAGCAGCAGTAGCAGCAGCGTCAACGTGTAACTTTAGCCATTTTCAATCGATCGACCACAAATTTGCTGACCAACTGAGCAGTTGGCGGAACCGGAATCGAAGGCGAAACTGGCGAGCAGGTGGAATCTGATTGAAAACTATGTCTGGTGTGTCGGATGCCCTTCTCTTGCTCTTTCTCTCTCTCTCTCTCTCTCTCTCTCTCTCTATTTCTCTCTCTCTCTCTTTATTCTATATCTCTCTCTCTCTCTCGCACGCACTTGCAATCAAAGCACGTAACAAACCCTGCAAACTGTCGGGCGGGCATGTGGTAGTGAATGGAAGCGCAAGTGTGCTCGCCACGCTCGTTCGACAACATCCGCTCGAGATAGGGAGAGTGGAATTTTAATATTGCGACGGGCGACATTGACATTTTCTTCTTGTTGCCAATGATTTCCGCCAACACACTCGCCAGCATTGCCTTTCGCTAGTCCTTGCACTGTCAATTTATCCGTACTGTTTTCTTTTTTACTGAGTGTGCTTTCAAAAATCAACAAAACAAAATCCCAAATCTAGAGATGTTTGGGATACTACGACCTGCTGGACCTTGGGCCTCGCACCAAAAATTAAGACACTTCTTGGTGCCACTCGGAATGATGCCCTTTTGTATTCAATCCGTTCTGCCTCATTCTCACCAAAAAGGGTGCTCATCCTTCGTTTTTGAATACCTACGCCACGGGTGTTCATACTCACATAAAAAAACACACACAAATCTCCCACCCCGCTGCGCTGTTGTGCGCACTTCCGACACAGCCACAAAGGATTTGTGTTGGTTTTCCGGACGGGCTTACTACCAATGAGGCCCAAAATCACGTTCCATACACACACACATACACACACAAGCACACTCCGTTCTGACCGTTTTGTGTGTGGATAGGTGCTAAAGTGTAGATCGATTTGCCGAAATAAAGCTCGAGAGCAAACCAAACCAAGTTACCAATCAACTTCCTCTAGCAGCAGATGTGGAAGTCCTTCCACGCCAGCAGGAGGCACACGGCAGAAAGGTTCGCCAATCGTATGATAACTTTTTATCATCGCTTCCAAATCGGCCTGATTTTTCCCCGCACGAGATTCCTGATTCTTTTAGAACCATTTTACGGGTACGCCGACGTGACTGACCCGCACCGACAGGAGTTGCCTGCATCCTTGCCCGTGATCGAACCGGCCCTGCAGTAGAATATCCGAAGCATCCTGAATAAATTGTTCCCGAAAATCCTCCTCCACCTTCTTTTCCTGCGCCATTATACTGGCGCTTTTTTTTTGTTGGTTAGTTTGATTCGTTTCGTTTGCTTCATTTGCCCTTTGCTCTAAATCGACCAAAATTAATCAGGCTTCGATCATCGTCGTTCGCACCTTCTTTTTTTCGATTCATTCCTTCATCGGGATCGGTTTCGTGCTCTAGTTAGGAGATAGGAGGAATGAAAAAGTTATTGTACAAAAAACACACTGAAGTACAAGCAGTACTAGAGCATCTTCCAATCGGAACACATTTCGTTAGCCAACTTTTACGACAACCCAAGGACCCGGCCATCCAGCCGCCCCACCTCATTCTAATCAATGGGACCAATGTGAGCTTCCGCCACACTGTTTGCTTCATCGGAGGAAAAAGACATCCTTAATTGGATTCTTATTACATGCACCGCTGAGCATTTCGGAACAGCGCTCGCGTTTGCACGAAGAATGGATACTGTTTTTTTTTGTTTTTCTTTGTAGCAAACATTTTCTGCAGCGAGAGAAGTTGAAGTGGATTTATTCTTTCAACTGCTGTTTAGTGTAATTTGTATTTCGCTCACGCACCGGTTACGGAGCACCAGCTTCGTGCTGATTTAGTACACATCACTATGAGCTGTTTAATTTAAATCGATTCGATCAAGGTTCGCTACTTAAGCGGTTGGAATGTTTATAGGTTGATACTTGTATCGAGACGAATGTCAATAGTGACGTCCAGTGGCGGGTTTAACGGTGGGTGGTCTGGGCGACCGCCAGGGACTCCGTCAGCTTGGGGACCCCGTGGAGAATTAGTCCAGCATATATAATAGTTGGTAGAGTAGTCTCATGAGAGGCCCCGTGACCGAGAAGCCCTGAGACCTCACCCTCCCTCCCCCCTTCCATATACACACTTCACTCGTCTAAACGCTTAGAGCTCCCGACATCCTGGATTCGCCACAATGAAGAATGTTAAGAGGCGAAAGAACTTCGTTGGAGCCAAAGCTTCTATAAACTATTCAAACAACAACAATTCGCCACAATGGGCATTTGCCGGGATGAAACTCAAAAACCTACTGTGTGTAACCAAAGCAATTTCAAATAAAAAATATAAATATTTACAGGGAAACTAAGAAAATTTTCAAACATGAACTCTTTAGCTCTTCTGGTTCTCTAGAATGGAGCTCTCAAAGTCGAGACTTTAATTGTTTTGGAAAACTTTGAACTTTTGTATCTTTTTTGAATATTAATGAATTTTGATAAATATATGCAATTTGAAAAGTATGTATAGTCAAACCTATCAACACATTTATGGTTTTTATTTTTTTTAATTCTGCAAAAACATACGATAAAAACTTAAAAAAAAAAACCCTGAATATTTTTATTTTGTTTCAATGCCATTGTGAAAGAGTCGTCCAGATGCGTCGTCTCATACATATCACATAATTGTGTCATATACTATTTGTTGTTGAGCCAAAGGAAAAAGAACATACTATCAATCTGCAAAGAAACATTCTGTGAAAGTTGTTCTAGTTATGAACGCGAATTTTATTGAAGCTTTTTCATAGCAACTTTATATAAAAACAGGCACGTGCGTAACTGGGCGGCTCCATAGTTGCCTAGTGTAGTTCAAGTATTCTACAAAAATCTATTATACGTGCTTTTGATAACACTTCATTTCCATTTTCATTCCAGTTTACCAAGCTGTGTATCTTTTAATTAACTTTTAATTACCACTGCGCTACCAGAATAAGCTACCAAAAACCATCACAAATTTTATAGAAGGGGCAGACGGAAGCTGAATAGATAGAAAGAATATTTTGGTAAAAAGAAATTGCCACCTGAAGGATATTTTGTATGATGCGCTGTTTTCCTCTGATTCGTCAATCAGTTCAATATCAGTAGTGTAACGTATTAAAACAAAGACACTTTGTAGTTATCATTGAAACAAGTGTTGCTAGTTATGATTTGCTCGGACAGTAGCAAAACCTAGAACATCTATATTTTAGTGTTAATACCCGCTCTGAAGGCAGACGAGAACTTAGAAAAGTATTGAATGAAAATCGGATAGTATCAATGCTTAAGAAAATGTAAAAAATCTTATTTTTTGAAAACAACAAATTTACAAAAAATGTCTTCCAGGACAAACAACGTGAACTGCGTTTCAGTGCACTACATTTGGGAACAACTTTTTTAAAATGTACCTGCGCTATCTAATTATTTACATGCTGTTGGTTTTTCGGACGATCAATGTGCCCAAATTTCACAATTTATTCTTTTACTTTAACTGTCTTACCGAAAAAGAGGGCTTTTTGCCCAATCCTCCTCTATTTATATTATTTGTTATCGTGCGCCCTCTGCTGGAATCATACGGTACGACGACGAAAGCCAGTGTCGTCAAATTGTTTTGACACATGCCTTTATTCATGCCTTTAGAAACAAGAACTAGACGTCAGGAGCATCCATCTAAATTACGTATGTGTATTTTTAATATTCGTACTCTCTGTGAGTAAAAGTGTGAAAATTTGCTATTTGCGAAAATATACAAAAACAAAAAATGTTGTGTTTTTCAAATGTATTAGATATTTTTCTTATATTCTGTTAGATTACGATATTACGAAGATATTTTGAAATGGTATGTGCCATTAGAAAAATCAAATATAAGAAAAACATACAACATTTATAAAACTATTGGAAACTCCCTACAAACGCTATATTATGTACCTGGTGGTATGGATGCGGACTACATATTAAATGTAATGTACTATGATACTTGAGTACAAGCTATAAAAACTAACAATTTCGGTGAAAATAATGTTATCCCAAAATTTGTTCAAAACTGCAGTGTACTGGTAAATGGTGGTGTATGCGAGGGAAAACATCGTCGTTCGTGGGCCCGAAAAATCGCTTAATGCCTTTGATTGCTTGCTCTAAAACCGCTTTCAACGTATTGGTCTTTTTAAGCATAGTGAAAGCTTCCTTTCAAGTGTCGCACTAAACCTTGCGTACGTAAAATTTCATTTGCCTATTACCACTGTGCATGGTGCATCACGACTGATGTACGTCTGGTCCACTCTCGGATACTACCAGAAGGATAGATCTTTGACATAAATTGCATTATTCCTCCACATCATACCTATTTCCTCCTGTACCGGGTGATGCTCGCCAAGCAACAACTTAAACAAAAATGAAAGAACTAGCCATCTAGCGAGACAAAGTACTTTACAAAAGAAATGTTTGACCCGTCCGCAAAGCGAACTAGAAGCTCATATACCTTTAAGGAAAAAAGGGATCTGTGAGTGCCCGATCTAGGAAGGGGGAATTTTACACTACACCGTACATCCCTGCATCCCTCTCGGCAATAGGGCAAAAAAGACTCACCCCTCAAACGTACAGACAAAGAACCACCGCCAAGTCCGAGCGTCCGCGCGGGAGTGCATATGCTTTTAACCGATCGACTGCACACGGCGACTGATTTTGAACTATTTTCTTTGCTGTTTTATTCATGCCCTTGCACCCTCCCTCTCGTTCCCCTGCACAGCATTACAAAGCAAAATCGTCACAAGTAGGACGAGAAAGGGGGAGGGAGGAGTTGCCCATTTGTGCCACGTGAGGATCGATGTGCGCCACGTAAAACCGGAACCAGAAGAAACACACAAAGTGCAGCCCACCGCGATAGCGTTGGCGCTCAGCAAAATAGCTGCACATACACACAGGACCTTTCCAATGGAGACGGCACGACTGAGCGAAGCAGCGAGGGGTAAAACGGGATGAAAATTTATGTTTCCTTTTAAGGGCCGGAATTTATTTCCGGTTACAGTCGAAATTGCGCTGCTCCGTGCCCGTTCTGGAAATTATTCGTGGAATAAGTTTTCAATTTGCCTAATTGAAAGCCATTCGGCCGGCCCGTGTGGGGCGAGGAGTTTCCCCCAAGCGCACTTTACATTGTGTGTGTGTGTGTGTGTGTGTGTGTGTGTGTGTGTTTGTGTGTGTGTGTGTGTTTTTCCTTGAATCCCTTTTGGTACAGATTTTTGTTGGCGTACTTTTTCTACCCTTTCACTTTTTATTTGCCCTAAATGTAAAAGCGATTCTTCTGCGTATTGAATTGAAGGATCGAGAGATGAAGGGCCTTGAGAGAGAGCGATAAAGCGAGAGCATCCCGGCGTGGGTGGCTAAATTGGCAAATGTTATGCGCATAATTTACGATTCTGTTTTGCACACCCGAAAACCCTCCCCACTGCCAGCGGCTAGTTTGGCTCGGTACAAATCGCTTTATTTATTTGGTTGCCTTTTTTCCGCAGCTTTCTGCAATTTGCTTTTTTTTTGTCTCCCTCCAGAAATCCATAGCCCAGAACGATCGGGTTCGGCAGCAGTGGTTTCGGTTGCGTTGATTTCAATTTGCGATGGCGAATTAAATGCACGAGCAAAAAAAAAAACCATCCGACCGCTTGAACAAACCATCTAATCACACATCCAGTAGGGACGAGAAAAATGGGAACGCTTCGGCTTCGCTGGTCACATACATCAATCAATTTTTTAGCAGCTTCTAAAACTTTCATCCCAGTGCTCTCCGGGCTAGGTGCATGTGGGGGAAAAGGATTTGGTTTTTTTGTCCCGTCTATCTTGTGCATGGCTGGTCTGTGGTTTGCCATCGGCCGTTTGAATGCTGCTAGAGGAATTACGCTAGTGCACTGTGGAAAAAATAGGTTCAAACGATGGTCACTAAGCCTTTGTCCGCAGGAACTGCGCATACCGGACCAAAAGGAGGTTTAGCTAAAATACGTCTCGCTTCTGTTTGCATATTTTGTTGGGCAAACGATTCTTCTAAGGACAGTTCCAACAGCGATAGCTTAGTAGTCGATCACAAGAATGAACATTGCCCCAAAAGCATCACAGATGTCCTCATAAAACCTTGGGTAGCGCTGTTAGAGCTTGTTCCCGATCAGGCAGCGTCTCTACCCTTCACTTTTCGGTACAGCAGTTATCAATTGCATCAAAGCGAGTGATAAAATATCCGTTTCTCAGCACACGACCAAATAAAAGCCCCCCCCCCCCCCCCCCCTCTCAAACCACTATTTCTATGCAGTCCAAAGTCAGTTTCTTTCGCTGGTTTCACCGCAGAAGGAGCCGGGAATCGGGCGTCCGATTCGCCGGAGCGGGATCGGGCTTTGATCGCACCACGATTGTGTCCATTATTTATCCTACTCCAAGCTGAGCTAACTCCGAACGGAGCGCACGGTTGGTTCGCGTTTGCGGTCGTGTCGACAACCAGCACATCCAGGACCAGACTGCTGCACGTGGCGAGGCGGTGTGTCATCGCGTTCTATTTCCAGGAAGCTTTTGCTTTCAAAGCCGACGATAAATTCATCTCGTAGTTTGTACTTTTTTTGCGAGCTTTCCGTTTTGCCAGGAGTTCCATAGACGACGAACGTAAAAATACCACCAGGTCGGCGAATAGTTCGAGCGCACGTTCATCACGGCCATGTGTAAATAGAAAAACTGGCGTGTGTGTGCGTGTGTTTTTTTGTATGCTTTCTTGTCACATTTCGCTGCTATATGCCAACGCTAGGCCTCATGTGGTCTCTGGGAGTGCTGTGGCACTTTGCAGATTGAATTGTAGCCGGTGGCCGCTTGCGACATATCAACCGATACGCCGGATAAAGCATTAATGTCGAATGTGGAAATGGTTTAGGGTTAAGAGCGGCCTGTGTTCGTCGCGCGTTTCAGCTTCGATAGGTAAATATTTACGCTCGGCAACGAGGCCATCCTCCCGGATAAACTGTTCGCCGGTGTGCTATTTGTTGCCGTTGTACCTTTGCGTGTGATGCACCAAAATTATTGTCCAGCGATGTTTAGATGCTGCAAATGATGATATTGCTTTCTAGTTTTCCCGAAAACGTATTTCCTACCTTGTTTTTTTTTCGTATTTTAACATTATTGCACCATTTCCACCTGCACGTATTTGTGGGCCACGTGTAAATAATGTGCTTATGCATCGAGCAGCCTCACCACCCACCGGCTCCAAATTTCCAATCAGTTGTGATATTCAAATTATCAAAACAGCATACGGTAGGCTGTGCACACAGACACTCACACACACAGACACTAGATCGAAACCGACGACTTGCCTATTTTGCCCAAAGAGCAACAAAACAGATGCTCTAACGGACCAGCCCAACAGGGACAGCAGGCCCAGTTGGGTGGGGGAGGGAGGAGGGATTGAAGCGATAGATTAAATAGATCCGTTGGCACCGAAACAAAACAAACACATACGCACTGCGTCGCTCGCACCTGGTAAATGGCACTGTCCCTTTTGCCAAGGATTATCATTTCCGGCTGGCACAATACTGGAAATGCAATCAACGGAATCGTATCGGGCTAGCGCGTTGAACGTTTGTGCTGTAATAGGCACACACGCGTACCGTTGCTGCTCATAACATTTCTATTAATCTTTCCTCTCTCCTTACCCCTCACTTTCGTTCGTTTGTTTTCACCCGCTGTATGTGTTTATGTGTGTGTGAGAGAGCCATTCTTCCACGAGTGCTATTTATTTATAAACCACTACCGCCTCCGATCGATAAATATGATTTTAATTTATTTATGTTTTATTCGCCGAGTCGCGCGAGACAAGGTGGAAAGGGTGCACTCTCCGCTCGTCCTCTACCCCTGGCCGTTTGCGCCCAACGCAAGCATAAACTTGTCCATCCGCATGGCACTATTTGCGGTACACTCCTGTTCGCTACCTAAACATCCCGGGAGCTTGTGGAAAATGGCACAGGTAATTAACATAGAAACGAATCCCTCCCCCCTCCCCTTTTGGTGGGTGAGCGAATGGGCCAGCCGCTATCGATCCGGAATCGGTCGCATCCCGTCGCTTTTGCGAGGGCATCCCCGAAATCGCGCTCGGGATGGCACAATCGCATAAATCATGCACCAATGTGTGTAGCGCGGAATGGAGTAGCATTAATCGGTCAATTTGCTTCGCTTGCGCATCATTAGCCATTTCGACAGTGTGACAGCCGGGACAAAAACAACAATAGCCACAGTAATGGAAAGTGGAATAAATTTTGGTTTTTGCGGCGTAATACTATCGCCTAATTTTATTTCATGCATGCGGTATACGCCTAAATTGCTGCAATTTTGTGCATTTGAGGGGTGAATGCACTACAGAAAATTTAAATAAAATGACAGCATTCGATCATTTGTTAATGTATTAGTATAGAGTTTGCTGCCGATAAGGGCATCAATGTAAATAAAATCGTTATAACACAAAAGCCATTTTAAACGGCATTGAAAATAAATATCTTCTCCTTTTTTGGCACAACAACCGATGGCGGTCAAGGCCTGTCTGTATCACACACAAGTGTAGTGGCTTAAATATTACCCATGGCAGGATAGACAGTCCAACGTATGGGAAACGGTCCTTTCGAAAATAATATACGTATACGTTCAAAAACTTATCAGTAAACAAATTATACTCGGAACAGTAAAAACAACATGTAAACTGTGTGGCTGGGTTGTTTAAAACTTAGCGCTGGAAAGAAACGTCAAAATTTTACTAATGAAAACTATGGAAAACGTTAAATTTGATCCTAGCGCAACAAAAGTGAAGACGAATCGCAATGAAAATGTGCTGCCTGAAATTATACAGCAAAGGATTAAAATGTTTTACTAATGATCTTATTTACTTGTGAATTGCAGAAAAGCCCACTCCAAAAGGAAAAAAAACTTAGAAAGATCGATAAAAAGTGGCGAATAGGTAAAATAAAAATGAGGAAAATAATCAAAAGTAAAGAGAAGTAAAAGAAGAGCAATATTTATACAGAACATATCGCCAATTTAGCATTTGAAGAAGGTATAAGGTCGAGAATCATGGATAATTTAAATCCATTTCTATCTCGCCGTCTAGTTATTTTTATGAGCCTCTGGGAAAACGCCATTACTACTTAAAATACTACTTACAAATCTAAGAACCATGCTAAGGCTCCGTGTATGCGTCTAACACAAAAACACATCCAACTCGTTTCCCAAACAGTATCGAACAGGGAACGATTGAAGTCATTGTCAAAAATGAACACATTGTTTTCAGAACACTTTGGCACATTCTGCGCATAAGCACACTTAGGCTCAGGCTATACTTTTTGCAGCCGTTCCACTTCGATCGCTTTTGGTAAACTAGCAACACCAGGCCGTCGATGAACGGCTGTTGAATTCAATTTTCACATCCAAATCATTTAAGGACTGCTAGAAACATGGAACATCGTCGAAACACATCAAAAGAGATGCACACGGCGCAATCACTCTTATTAGTAATACAGTGGAACCCCGCATAACGACTTTAAACCGTTTCAGTGAATCAAATGTTATACGAGAGAGACGTTTCTATAGAAAAAGTTTTGAAAGTAAAATAATAAGTACCAGCATCACAAGTGCGCTCATATAAAGACATATACTTATCTTACCAAAATAGAAAAAAAGACTTTATAATACTAATACAATCGAAGATATGTGTTGGTCACTATTTTTTAAAATTAGTAATAATCAATTTTCTTGTATATTTCCCGAAATCGATAAATTTCTTTGTTTCATACACGTGGTTGGCATATAGAGCGATAGCTTAACCCATGACAGCAAGCATCAGATCATAAGAGGTTTGTTGATATTGTTACATTTTGGGAACTTTTAAGGATACTAGGGGAGAGATAGATAAATCAGCCTCTAGTTATACGGGATAGTCAGTATTAAGGATTTCACTGTATTTGTCTTGTATTTGCTGTTGTCAAAACGTTCAGCATAAACCCATCAGTATGTAAAAACCATTTTGGGTTAACGTTTGAAAAACGTAAAGAAGCAGGCAATTTATTGCAGAGAATTGTGCCATTCATCAAATTATAATTCATGCACTGACACTAGTTTGTACTTTTTAGTTTTGTTAACTTTTAATTAATTATCAAAAATGTTGCCAAGCCAACCAAAGCAATGGCGCGGCAAGCTTAAATGGCTTTGATTACCAAAGCAAAAAAAAACTATGCTTTTAGCGGTAAATACACAAACGTTTTTATAGGAAGAGGAAGAGTAACTGCAGAATCGAAAAGAACCTTTTTCCATTCGCTGAGCCAAACGGAACCAATTTACCATATAAAAAATATGAAACATAAGTAGCGGCCTTATTTCTCGTCCGACGGGTTTTTAATTTCAAAATCAGTTATCATTCCCATCCTCCGCCGCAGGGAATCGTGTCTTGCTTGCAAGCAAACTAAAAAATCTGCAGCAGCTACATTGAAGTACTGGTGCTCAACCCCGCTGGCCGTCGGAAACTAGGCCAACCCTGGGAGCCAACTGGGAGTGTCACATGCAACTCATCGGTGCTTCATACATTTTGACGCAGTGGCTTCCAGTTTCGCTTCCACCGGGTGACTTTATCCTTTATCTATGTTTATCTATGACGAAACAAAAAACGAACGGAAGCAGACAACGCAACCTTAGTAACCGTGTGCCGTCTCTTCCCTACCAGTGCTAGACTCAACTCATCGCTGCAAACGATGGAAATGGGGTCGAGTCGTAAAGGGGGTTTTCCCCTTTCATTTTTGCTATGAATCGGTAATGCTTGCACTCGGCACGAATGTGGGGCAATGTGGAAAGGGGGGGGGGGGGGCGAACGAGACGCTACCGAAATGACGGACTGGTCGGGTGCCGGAGGTCCCCGAGATCAAACGCTGCAGCAGACGCTTGAAACGTTGGCGAAGCGATGCTTAAGTATTTGGTATTCACTCCGTGCAAGATCTGCGAGTTTTGCTTGAGTGTTGGTTGGTCTTGGGTGCTGATTATCTGTGCAGTTTTGGGTGAAAGAAGCATACCCAAAAGCAAGCTCACCTTTCGCCTCCATCCTTCCCGAAGCGTTCTCTTGGTTCTGTTAGTTTATTTCTCTTTAATCGTACCTCATACAGCAACTAAAACAATCTGTATGAAGCATCTTCTGAAGAAACGCATCCGTAGCACCGTGCAGTTTGTTGTGTTGTTAGGGACTTTTTTTTTGCGTGAATATGTAGCAACAACAACAGTATGGTTTAACTGCATTTTAATGCTTCGTTTCTTAAACCTCTCCGAAATTCCACTAGAAACCACCTAGACCTGCAATTAATTTCACTACAATTTCTTTTCACTTACACTCCTTCTCTTAGCAAATACACATAGACACAAGGATTTTACTGTTCATCCCTCGACATTTGCACAACGCTGTTTGGGGTCGGACTGGGAGAGGAAAACGCCCCAAATACACAAATTCCCAAAAAAGGTGAACGAGGAGAACAAACTTCCCAGGTCATCAACTACCGCACGCAACAAAAGCACACCGAGCAAGCCGTCTGTTTTCTTTTTACTATCGTCAAACTTTTTGCCCCCCTCCCATACCCTGCAGCGAAATCACAACAGATGTGCTTTTCGGTCTCGTTTGATCGTGGACATGTTTTGTGTGTGTGTGTGTGTGTGTGTGTGTGTGTGTGTGTGTGTGTGTGTGTGTGTGTGTTGTGTGTGTGTGTGTGTGTGTATGTGTGTGTGTGTGTGTCTTCGTGTGGTGTGTCGCTCTTCTTTTTTTCTTTGATCCCATTTCTTCTATTTTATCGATCGCTTCGGCTTTTGTCACGGGTTGCGGGTGCGAGACATCCATTCGAGCGTTCGGTTCAAGGACGGAAAGGATAATCGTTTCGGGCTCTTCAGGCTCCCGATAATCCCAACCGTGATGTCAAGCACTGTACACACTCCACACCTCTGTTTCCTCGCCCACTCTCCTTCATTCTTTCACCCTCACCCAGCATCATGTCTATGTTGGTTTGGTGATACGGGGAAAGTGTTGAGCCGAACGCTTTTTTGATACAAGTAAACATTAAGTAGTTGAACTGATTTTGATGAGGGTCCATGGAGCTGCTATCTTCTCTTGCCCTGTCACTTGCGTCACAAAACAATACTCGTCCATACTTTTCCCCATCGAAAACGCTTACGAAACCGGTGCAAGTGACCCAGGCGAGCAAAAAGCTAGCGTCGCAGAACCGACCAATGGCGATCGGATGGTTCGAGAACTACCAAGTTGCTGGCCCCCTAGCTCTAGTCCCACACGGTGGCTGCTGTTGGTGAAAGGTTAAGATGAGATGAGCTATTCGTAGGATTTATGGGCGTTTTTTGTTAGTTTTGAGTGCACCAAATCGCAGCCGATGTACAGCAGCCAGAGGCCCAAATGTACGATCACCAATAGTCACATCCATGTTAAGCTTCCACGATACAGAAAAATTGCAACTCTCACCGATGTTTACGAATATTTAACGAGCGGTTAAAAGTTTCTGTGTAGAAATCATAGCTACATTCTACCGCCGGACATGAACTCCGGATAAAACCCATATCCCTTCGTCACACAACAGATCCTTGAATTTCTCTGACACGTGGCATCATCACTAGTGGCGTCTTGGTGGGGCGTGAAGTGCGATCAGTGAAATCTCCGAAATCCCTCGTGAACCCTTTCTATAATTCCTAATTGTACTTCTACCATTCTGCTTGCGCTTTATCTACGAGCACAAAAACGGGTTTGATACGGGACTCTCTGTCCCAGCTGTTGCGAGCCGTTTCGGCGTTGCTATATTTTAAACAGCTCAAATGCATTTACGTAAACAGCATGCAAAGAGCAACAGCAAAGAGGCAATGTTTATACGGAGCGAAGCAGATACGCTTCTGATGACGCCCGAGGAGGAGGTCGGTTTTAAACAGGGTTGCGGTCGAACAACTGCTCACGCCAGAGTACGCAAGCCGAGATATAGTCGTGCACCGTTGACGAGCGACACGTTACTACTACAAATGAGCCAGGAGCACGAGCGGTTCGCTGTGGTATTTCTCGGCACGACCTCCTCGGATCCTGGTGACAATTGGTGGAGTACTACAGCGATAACGCTTCCGCTAGGCTCAGCTGGGAATCAAACCAAATGGTGTGTATTCAAATCGAAGCGATCACTATTACAAAAACCACTACTACTATCGGTACTAAGCTGTTATGGTGCGAGTATAAGCATAAAATGAAGATAGAGCATTTGTTTATAAGCACCCGCAATGGAGAATCAATACCATCTTTCGTCGTGAGGTGCCATGACCAGGATGCAACATTGAAATTTCACTGCAGCGGAGCAATCTCTTGCAATATGAATAATGCATAGCCGCCGATAATGTTAACACGAAAACCATTACAAATTCCCCACCCTGAGGAAATATTTACAATTCCTGCTGCTTATTTTCGTAAAAGCCTAACTGAACTCCTCGCCGTTGAGGGCTTTGATCCCGTGGGAAGGTGGGGTATTATTTCAGGCCCGTAGGAAAGCGCCGTTCATACTAATCTAATTCCACACCATCTTTATCCATGCTTGTGTTTTCCGACCCCTTATACTAAGAACAACTCTCAACGCATTCCTCTCAACGTCTTAAGAACACTCACATACACACACTTGAACGTATGCCACTTCTCAAGAGCTTGATCCTCATCCTAACACACCCGACCATGATGGAACGCTGCAAAACTGTTTATAATGCACTCAATATTAATTAGCAAGAAATAACAACACGGAAGACAAATTCACTACTCTTCGCCTTGTTCGCACACATCGCACGCTACACAATGGACAAGAGATGACTTCTCAGCAGGAGCAGGGGCCAACTAGTAACAATAAATTTCCTCCCCACCCTCCATTTTCCTCGCGACGACACGGCTTTACGGAGCTAGACTATGTTCTTTCCGGGTCCGATCTCGCTAATGAAACGTTACATCGGTATCACACACACACACACACAGGATACACCCTCAGGACAAACACACACACACACATAGCTGGACTTCTATGTGGTTTCTCTCGGTTTGTCAACCGCTTTGTAGCACCAGATTGCAAACATCGCCCATTGAGGTTGACTAGTGTCAATTCCCCAGGAAAACCCCTTTTGTTTCGGGCGCGTTGATGAGCCTGGACCTGTGGGGAATGGGTTAAAGACAACAGTAAGCCTTCTTCATCCACCCACACACAAGCACACTTCCGTCCTCGATGAAGATTAATGCGATTCGGGAGGTGATTTGTTGACGGAACGAATTGAAATGGATGCCGCTTGGCGCAGTGTGTGCTGGGGCTTAATATCTATCACCATTTCGGAGGCGAGACCCCGGGCTCGCCGAAAACCACCCCCTAGCACTGCGATAATGCCGCTGGCTCTGGTAACGTTAATCTTTCTGCACTCCTCGGTGAACTGCTCGTCGGCCTGTAGCTCAGGGCGATCGATTTATGAAGGCGCTTCAGCTTGAATGCGAACCCAGCACAGGAGGTGTCGGTAATAACCGGAATCTGCTGACGAATGATGAAGGCAAGAGTGGCTTTGGTGTCGTCCGGTCTTCTCAGGCGCATCCCTTGGACGTGTTGTCAACTTCAGCAAAAGGTGTCGATACGGCGAAGCGTCAGTAAAGGACCGTTGGTTCTAGGTCGCTCTGGGCTTGCACATTAACACCTACACCGACACAGGCGGAAGTTGTATTTCTCTTGTTCATACCGTGAATCTATTTACGATACCAATCTTTCAACTTTGGACGACGTTTCCAAGAATAGGCTTTCCGCAGCGGTTTTGCAAAGAGTAATGTGATAACCACAAACGCTATGCCTGTGCGAGGAGCGCTCAAGATACTTGAGTGGGTTGGGGGTGTTAGGGGAGTGCCAACCCCATCCCCACTGCCAACGGATTTTCTGGAGAGAGGGAAGTGTCTCTCCAGAAAATCCGTTGGCGGCGTACACAAGAAACGTGCAGATAACAGATTAATTATGCAATTTGACTTTTTTTCCCTCTGTTCCCACGCAATCCAACTTTTTGCCCATTAGTATTGGACTGCTCCTTTCAATGAAAATGATAATACATCGTTTCCGGGACAGTCTGGCTGGACGCTGTTTCGAACCCGGAGCTCTCTTTGCCAAATCAAACAACAAGCTCCAGTACCTAACACGGACGCCTCAAGTCGCTAAAGTAAAGTCATTCGCTCCAACTTCAAATCTGGCAGCCCACCGATAGCGGCAATGCACTGCTCGGAGGTGTTTTGGGTTCGCATGAGAATTCCACGGAACAGGTTTACACTACCCGCGTTTGGAAGTTGGCCTCACAAACTGGATTTATAACACCTTCTGCATCCAAAAACTAACCCGAACCAAAGTGGGCTGTGTTGCATTGCCCGTGCGTAATCTGATTTCCGGTAGCCCCATTGCATGGTGGCGCATTCCAAACGACAACCCAGAGCATTCCAGCGAGCTGGCAGTCAGCGGGGGAGGTTACTACTAATGTACTGGATTTTGGTTTTGGCTACTTCGCCGGCAACTAACACGCGAACTTTTCCACCAACGCTTCCCATGACGGCTACTGCTTTACTGACCATCGTTTGCGGTCAGCACCAGCTGCAGATTAACCCTCGCGCACTCGCCCCGCACGGCCCGCGGGACACCCGCCAAAACTCGTCCGCTCATGGAAACTCGTTAAAGCACCACCGGCCGGCGGTCTAGTGTTTTCATCTCATTGGACGACTCAGCCATCCCAATCGCTTTCGGGTAAAACGTGAGCAAAAAAGAAACACATACACTCATCTCGACTCTGGAAATAGCCACAGTTGAGGGCTTTCGTCCGAAACGATGAAACGAAAAAGTTGTCACTAATGCAGGCAGGCGGGAGCTATTCCGACAGCACATCCGCGTTCCGTCGCCACCGCTGTTCGTTCCAACTTTGTTTCACTATTTTCCGCCCGGTTCTCCTTGCGCCGGACTTGGGCTGGGGATTTGCTTTGTTTTGTTCACTGCACAATCGCATTATCCTGCACGACGCGCACGAACACTGACACTGCAGCCCGGTTGCATTGCATTGGCACTATGGGATCGTGCGCGGACACGAAATTCGGTCGTAAGCGCGATTCAGTTTCCAATAAATTATATTACTGCATCGTTTATGGAGTTCGGGGAGCAGTTTTTACTCTCCTGAACGCTTACACATTTTCGCCGTGCTGTCTGAAAACGAATCAACATCATCAGTTTATTTTATCGCTAGATGACGGTTCTTTTTATTTGTTTTGTTTTTCTTTTTTCTGCGCTAAACGACGAAACGCTGTCGATTGCAATTTGAAACTCACATAAAAATAAAATGATCTCATCGTGCACGACAGGCAAGGGATGGAATAAACAATAAACAAGCTTGTGAAACATCATTGCAGCGGCTAACAATGGCGGGTGGTTGCACATAAAAATCCCCAACCAAAGGATACAAAAGCAACACACTGTCAGCTCTCTGCTCGCTTCCACATTCGCTGTCGCGTCCCACCATTAAAGTTCGCTTTTTTTTCTACGTAACGATTGTTAGAAATGAAACGATTGAACATTGCACTAGGACAAAATTGATCTCAACCAGTGCTCGACAATTTGCACGTATTTTTATCAAGCCATCGCCAAAAGTGCATTAAACTTCTACTCACCATATTATGGCGCTGCTTTTTTCATTTATTTATTTTTTGCTTGTGTGTTTGCACAATCATGTTTTCAAAAGCAATTTTCTACATCACAACAGCATCACGATTGTAGCAAACAAACAGTCGTATGCTCAGTATAAAACGTGTGTGTACGTGTGTCCTTTTTTTGCACAGGCTCACATACACACTCGACACGCAAGCTGCATAATCATGGTGCATGCGTGATCTAGTGAATAGATTTAATTAAAAACGTAAATCCTTTGAGACCGCACTGTTATTGACTGCGCGCGATTGTCCAGCATAACATAGTTTAGACAATTTATTTACGGGTTGCTTAATTTCAATAACTCCCTTTAGTCCCGCCAGAACTGGAATAGTGTGCTTGATAGTAATGTACCCCGGTGGGACAGTCCCTAGCAACATATGCTGTGTGCAATTAGTGATTGTAGGTTCGTGACATTCGAAATGATGCCTCGGTGGAAATTATTTGCAAAGCGCAATTTGCTACTCATACTACTGCTGCGTGTTAAAATGTGGTAGAAAGATGGTAAAAAAACAATACTTTTACGAGCAGAAATGACACAACGCATTTGCGAAACCTCCAAAGACGATGACAATCGAAACGAAAGCGACCGAATACACTCTCCTGTTCTTAGTGCACTCTAAAGAAACACGAGCAACAAAAAATCCTTATCAACAGAATGATTTGTGACGTCTGACAGAGTCCAGCCGATGACAGGCTGTCTGTATGACAGTGCGGCACAGACACAAAAAAATAGCTCATACACAATGGAAGCTTTCGAGCTGAATACCGAGCGGGAGGACACACATATCTATCCGAATAATCTACCGCAAAACCTCTCCGTGTGTGTGTGTGTCACATTTTTGCTTTGTCACGGATTCCCGATAGGGGATGTAGAAGACGCTCTCCGACCTCTGGCAGCATTGCGCCATTTCATCGTCGCTGGTGCGCGACCAGTGGCACCAGAACGAGATGCAAATTAAATCGTAAGATATTAATGAAACTTAATGAGTTTCATACGCTCGAATGAGCGGTACCGGTTCGATGTGCTACCGGTGGTCGGTGTCACACACCCACAAAACCGACTGCTAGTAGTGCAGGGACGCGCGAACCATTACACAGCCACAGCCGCCTGCTCACTCTAACGCGCTCTAACAGTGTGCCGACGCATATCTTCCGATACGACGGTCGCACGGCAACTTCCGAAACGAGGCAAAGACGTTTTCCAACTTACTGTACGTACAGACACACACATAGCATGGTATGTGTGGCACTCGTAGTGGCTGAACGTCAGACGGGGGCAAAAACTTCCTATCCGAAAGGTGATCCTTTGCGTCCACCGCTACTCGGAAAGATGATGAGCGATGGCAACTCGGCGAGGAAAGTTATTAAAATTTTACACCTTCATTTGTGTTCGCTTTAATGGAGTTCACCAATGACTTCCGCTCGTCCCGTACGGCAAATCTTTCGGACGAGCTGCGTTGCCCGGTTTGATTGATTGCGCAACGCTCCGGCCCTGATACGGAACGGACAAGAACATGAACGGCTCCTGGTGAGGAACACTGGACAAATATGGGAGCAAAATTGCAACCGAGCATTCTTCATTTAATTAAGCAACCAACAAACTGACACAACGCTCTGTCAGGCTACGTGCCCAAAGACAACGCTCTGCGTAGCCGGTTGTACCGCAGTACGATCCCAATCCTGCTCGTTTGTATTCAGCACGTTGAATGCATGTGTGTGTGTGTGTGTGTGTGTGTGTTTGTGTGTGTGTGTGTGTGTGTGTGTGTGTGTGTGTGTGTGTGT
>KB665888.1:80556-99162 GCA_000349065.1 Anopheles quadriannulatus
GAAGGCGCGAGACCGTGAGCGGTTTCGGACACTCCTGAGGCAGGCCAAGACCGCAAAGCGGTTGTAGTGCCGGATAAGTAAGTAAGTAAGTAACTAATTATCAGACCATGCAACGTCATAAAACCTTGTCGGTGTTCTATCGCACTTTCTTTCTATGGATGCATGCAAAAAAAAGAATTCCAAAAACTGTATCTTTTGATAAAAATAAGTGTTTAATTTAAGACAATGTTATAGTAAAATGGTTAAAAAAATAGCAAAATCCAGTTATACCCTTTCCTATGAAAAATATTGTTAGCAACACATATTTAATTAATATTTTTTAAAGAAACAACTCGCATTTTTTCTCGTATCTTACGCATCTGTATATGGTTTTAGAACAATATTTTTTAAGCAAGGTAGTACTCAAGGTACTTGGTGACAAACAAATTATTTCTATAAGAAAAAGACTTATAGAAACAGCAAAAATTAACAGAATCACTCAACCAACAGGAATTCTAAACGCAAGGTCTTAAATTTTGTGGCATTTTGTTTTGGGAAAGGTCGAGGCCCTCTTTAGGTATATTTGCAGCTTAGAACATTTTACTTTCTGCAAAACGAAGAAAACAGATGAAATCTGATGTCAGCACAAACACGTGTTACTTTTGATAGGCTGTTACCAACGATCGCACGATTATTACGATGATTAGATAAAATACAGGAGGGCTTATGATTCTGTTTTTGATCGCCATAATGAATGAGGATTTCTATGGATGTTGGCAGGACGGGAGTAACGGTTACGAAGGACTTGTATGGCACCTTGTACTCCCCGACTGTCAAATGAAGATTTGTCCAAGTCTGGGCTGGACGAACCGATCTGTATTAATTTTTGGAGCTTAGGCAGCATCAAAAGTAAAAATTCACTATTCACAACGTACGTAAATGCTGTTCACAATCAATACCAGCTCAAAAATATTGATAATTAATATGAAACCAATATCAAGACAAAATTTACTTTTCTGTATTGGATAAACCAACGTAGTTAGTCATGGCCAGGTTTTGTCATTATCTTTGCGTACTTATCCTGTTAGTTTACACAAAACTATGTTTTATGTAGATTGTAATAAACTTTGTTTTCAACTTTCAAAGTTTCTTTCCATAAATTCAAAACCATAAATGAATTTTAGAAATATGTAAATATTAGTAGGCTAAACAAATCTACTCGGTTCGTTCCGTTCCTTTCTGAATAAAAACAAGTTCCGTTCCGAAAACAAATTTAAAATTTCCCATAAAAAAAGACAAATAATCGTTTCGAGACGTTCACTGTAAATACACAATAGTATGTAAAACCTTTGCTTGTACGTTGTACGCCGTAGCACTCCCTTCCCTTCTCACCGTTCGGACAGAGGAAAGTTAACATGTGTAACGACCTTCCGCAGTCACACTAATGTTGGCCCTGCAGAGGTGTCCTGCATTAAGAGATTTTCAACCGCAGAAATATCAAAATGTAGATATGTTCCTAGGGGCAGTAGGAGGGATTACAAGTGATTTGCTCTGCTTACCCAAAGGAGATAAATAGTTAAAAACAAATGTAGAGTAAGTGTGAGCTGATTCACGATTGAGTCGAAGAAATCAAAGCAGTAAATTTAATTGAAAAAAATGCTGTTCAAGCTAGTCAGTATAGAGCAGTGCTCTCCAACCTTTTTAGGATCACGGACCACTTGTGTTTGAAAATACAATTGCCGCGGGCCATATATATTAAGTGCATATATTTAGTAGACTAAGCTCAAAGTTTTTCATCACAAATATGATTAATATTATTCTACACTTGTCTATTGATAATTAAATCTTTATTGTTCAAAAAAATTGAACCTATTGCATTATAATAAGCTTTTTTTTAAATCAAATCTTTCGCGGACCACGCTTGTTCACGCCACGGAACACAGGTTGGAGACCGCTGACCGAACTGACATGAATCTAGAGAATGAGTCGCTACGTTACGAAATTTAAATGTAATTTTTTTCTGTATCTCATAAATAGTAAGTAAAACATTTGGCTTCCATTGGCCACTTTCCTATTCTGATTGAACTCCATTGAGTTCAGTAAAAGAGTGATTATACTCTACTGACCAACGACCAGAGCAGTGCTTTGCGTGACGTCATAAAACCACCCTCCAACGATTGGATACACTTTGTTAACTTTGCTGGTGAGCCATTAAATAAAGATCGAGCCCCTTTTTCTCGCCCTAAACCATTATTTTCTGCAGCTAACCGTTATCTAAACGCTACGCACTTAGTGCCACCTAGCATAGCTTCATCTAATGCATTAGCTACTAAGCAGCAGCAGAACCTGGAAAGTACACCTACATAATGTCAAGTGGTGCTGCTGTGCGGCGCATCTTCACCGTTACCATTTAATATCGGTTTAGAGGCAGCCTCAAAACGCTAACGAGCTTTCACGATGGATGGCATACATGTGTGTGTGTGTGTGTGCATGCGTGTGTATGTGTGCAAGTTCTCTCGGTTTCCTCGCAATCGTGCATCTGTGACACCTTCTTTAGGATCAACGCGAAGGGTGCTGCGCCGTCTTGAGATCCTGAAGCATCATTAAAAGTCTGCACATTCACACTTCCATATAAAAACACACACCGCGTGATGTGTGGAGAGGAGGGGGGGATGTTGGTTACATCACTCCACGAAGGCGAAGCACAGCTTGGCAGAAAAAAGGCACATACACTCACTATCTGTAAACACGCCGCGTGGCAGCAAGCGCGCTCCCAAAGCAAACGTGAAATGAAATGGGCGCTCGACGGAGGCGAATGAGTTGGGATAAATGGTTGATGTGCTTTTGATGCGATTATAATACCGCCAGTATTAATGAGTCGTAATAGTCCTGCGGTGGTAAGGTCGTGGTAGCGAGATGCGGCAATGGGATCATGAATACCCAAAAAAAAGCGAGAAGACGAAGAAGCGCATTCCTTGCAGACATTCGTTCTTTACAAGGCCGAAGGAACCGAGCGGCCTGAAAGCATGTGTGAATGGGGTGTAAAAGGTAGCCGCCCACCAGCCATCTGAGTGTGTTCGGGGGTATCCTTAGGTTGCACCATCTCCGACACAGCCGTAAAGATGCGGGCTGTGCATACATTTGGGCTAATTGATGAAAAAGTAGAGCAGCCGCAAAATGCTCGGGAACAGTTGTGCGAAAGGATCGTCCTTGTATGTTAAAGCGTTACCCCGCTTCCAACCACCAGTCGCTGCAAGATAAAAGGATTATTTCCAGCAGTATGCCGATAAGAGGTTCACGCCCTCCTCGTGACCTTAGCCCGGGAGAACCGACCTTAGGCGAGTGTTTACAACGGACAAGGAATGAGGAGAGAGGGAGGGAGTTGGCAAGAAACCTTAACCACTACCGCCCGCAAAGCTCTAACCTACGCACACCAATTTGGTTTTTTATGCTCCCGTTTACTCCATTCAAAGAATCTACAAGAATTTTTCATCCGAACCCGACCCGTTTACCTCCGAGAGAAAGAAAGAGAGAATGAGCGGGAAAGTAATATAGAGAGAGAGCGAGAGAGGGAGAGAGTTGAAACAGTTTCCAGCATAAAACACTATTACCGTAGCTGTTAGCGCTAATTAAAAAGGGACGCTCGCTTGCAATAACCTTTTCCCACTTTATGCGGCCGAAAGGCGGCGGAGCAGGGTGTCGGTTGTTTTCGCTTAATTTTTGTTTTTTTTTTACTCGCGGCCAACGACTCTCCGCCACACCCGCAGCGCATGTACAACCCCGCAGGCTCAATCGCCGCTGCTTCACGATGCTGAGCGCGCCTACTCTAACAGCGAGATTACTCGTTCGTAATTAATTCATCAAGTGTGCCTTGCCTGCGGTGTGTGGCGTTCCTTTACAGTCTATATGGTGTGAGGGAGGGAGGGAGGGAGGGAGGGAGGGAGTGGGGAGGGGTAGCCTGTTGGTAGCAACGAAGTGAGGCAGCGCCGTGTTGGCTTCATTCGTTTTAACATAAATTTAAAGTGCGAAAGTGTGCTGGCAACATTGCCCTCCAACGCGCAGAGCCTTCATCATCATCATCAACGTCCTCATCATGAAACTGCTCGTCAACGTTCGCCACTCATCACGGTAATGGAAAGAGCAAGCGAGGACTAACAAAGAGGACAAGCAATGCGAAAGAATGAAAAAGACTGGCAACTTCTAACAATTTTACCCCGGTGCCCTAATCCCTTTGCCCACCTGTAACACACGGGAAGTACCTTGGCGAATCAAACTTTGCATCCCAATTGGAAAGCATGTAACGAAAACGAAACTTCCCGCCAATTTGGTTTGTAGCTGTTTGTTTTGTTTTGTGTTTTCTTTTCTACTGTGTCGCTTTTCAGCTTCACACTCTACACAACCTTTATTTTTTGGGAAAAGACTCTACGTGCTCACATGTATCCTCCAGGGAGCCTAAAGAGGATGATTGTTTATCTTGAAATGTGTTCTTGTTTGCTTGTCTGTGTTAGCAATGTACGTTTGAGACTGTAACTGATGAAATTATTCGTTTACATGTAAGTACCTAGTTCCAACTGATCAGCTTGCTTTGCCAAATACTTCTTATTCGTCCTTAAGTTTTATTGATTTGTTCCAAGACGAATATTTACTCATTCTTCGAACCAGTAACTTCAAACCACTTACTTATTCCAACGATTGACGTTATTTTGAGCGTCTTTCCACTATAAAAACAATAGAAATTGCCATGTTGTGCAATTAGGTACGTAGGCTTCAATAAATCCCAATACCGATTGTGTGTAAGGAAGCTTAAGTATTATTGTAATAACGACACACACAGACACACACAAGAGAAAAAGTTTCCTAGCCTTGCTAACGGCAATTGCACGTTAGTCATTATCTGTATATGTATGCGAGTGTGATGCCGCACGACAAAACTTTGGGATATTGGGGGGACGCATCGGCCATGACATCTTTGCTCGAGTAATTGCGCAACCACTCCCAGCTGGAATCCGGTTCGCAGGACCAAAACTTAAATGCTTTTAACACTGCAGCACACGAAGGGAGACGCGGAGTGATAGTGATGGAAGCAAGGTTCTTGCTTAGGACACGGTTGGCCGCCTGCCGAGCACTTACTTTTCCGCTCGTATAAAATTCATTTCAATTGTCTGCTAGTCATGCTTACTTTGTAATTCCGATTGCCTAACTTTGGGCGTCGGAACCTCCACTGCCTTGTCTGGCTTTGCCCTGTACAGGCTGGTGTATTTCGCTCACACGCACACTCTGCTTAGTATCGAAAGGTAAAGAAACTCGTTACCCGCAAAATGTCGAAGGTGTCAAAGTCAATCCACCTCCCGTGCTTCAATCCAACCAACCAGTCCAACCAATTTGCACCACCTCCAGCGCGGATTCGTGCGAAATTACTTCCCGGCACAGCGTCCGTGGAGGGAAATGTGCGAAGAGAGTGCGCAGATGATAAATAGCTTTTTCGGAAGCATCTTGGCTGGTAAATTCGATTTGTCGCCCGACCGCTCCGGCTATGGGTCGTCCCGCGGTAAAGCGCGTCCCGGCGATAAGCGACGAACCCGACCGAAAAAGGGAGGGCGCATAATGAGCTGCACAGGCTTCCCGGGGCGGAGCGGTATCCCCTAATCACGTATCGATTGATGGGAAAGTTTCACCTTCCCCGTTACCGATCGATTAGTTGCCGCTAATGAAACAATTTTAAAAGAACCGGTCCCGCGCAAATCGGGCGAAGAAGTAGAAGAATCTGTATTGCAATGGATGGTGGCATCGGCGGTTCCACCCGCACGCAAACTCGCCTTCGTGTTTGCGGCCCGGAAGTAGGGAAGTATTAAATTTCAAACTCATTAACGTATCATGCTTACCCATGCTAGGTCGACAAAACCGCACGAGCATTTCAGCAGAATAGTCCTAGCTGTTACGAATCCGCTCGGGTACGGGTGGGAAACCATGCTCTTCCACCTTGTGCGCGTTCAACGCTAAACGTCGGGTGTGATTAAAATTAATGTTTAATGAGCAATCCTCGGCTACCCCGGGAGCCGAAGAAGCTTCACGCTTTCACGCCTTTCACCGTGCGGGCATTGTGTCCAAGGCCAGCAGGAAGGGGCAAAACTTTCCGGTAGCCAGAGCCTGCAGCTGAAGGACTCCTTGACAGGAGTCTCTAAATCTTCCGACCCCTCTCCCATGATTGTGCTTTCTCCTTACCCGCCACGCCAACTGTCACCTGCTGCCCGGCGGTTTGTGCGAGTCCGGAATAATACAGACCGGAGCGGGTTTCTATCCGAAAAACCTCAACACGGTACACGTAGTAGCCGATGTGTCGGTTTCCCTTTGCACACCTCGCCCAAAAAAAACACCTCGGCCGGAAAGCGTGATATATAGATATGCTTATTTATGGATAAACTCACTGCCATACCGCGGTACCCGGACACTGCCAAAAAACCGCAGCCCGAGTTTCGCGAACGTTTCACTACTTGAGGAATTATTCTCTGCTGACGCCTGTGTTTCGTTGGAATCGTTGGACAGCGGGGCAGGCCATTCCCGGCCAGTCATTGCTTTGGTACATTGCGCCAAAATCCTCGCCCGGTAAATGTTCTCCTGCCGTGCCGGGGACTCAGCACTTCTGTAATGTACAATATACTTCACTGCGGGCAGACACCGCAACTGCTTCACCGAGGCTTCTTGTGTACACTTTTAAGTATGAGCTCATCAATTGAAACTTTACCTTACCCTCCCTTTCGGCAGCTCCGTAATGTGTTAATAAAGAGCACACAGCCCACCCAGTCGGAACAATAAACAACTTTCCAACGGAGCGAGCGCAACGACCAGCCCCAACTGCAAAGTTGTGCTCTTGATGTGAACGATTCTTAAAACTTCTTGCAGCACGCAAAACGGCAGTCAAGTATTTAGCATCTCTCGCTCTCTACTGACTCCCACCAGAATCGTACACACACACACACACACACACACACACACACACACACACACACACACACACATTCGTAACTGCTGTGCTAAAAATTTAATTCCTGTTCCAACTCCACACGGCACAGTTCAAGTTGGTGCAACTCGTGCCGTTATTTCATTGGGCATTATTTTAAGGACCTGCCGGTATGGAAAACTTCGACATCTTCTTACAGTAAATTGCTTTCACATTTCGGGAGAAGTTCTCACTGCCGAGGTAACTCATAGCTTGAAGCTTCAAGTGCCCACGGAAGACGAGAAAGAAATGTAAAAGGAGGACACAAAGAGAGGGCGACAAGCAGTTCCCGGTATCGCATCCCATGCACGCGAGCGATCCAATTACCACCCCTTTCGACTCATACTTACACACACACACACACTCACAGTCGCAGTCCAATAGAACTTTTCTCCGAGAACCGAGGTATGAGTGCGGAGTTCCTGCTGCAGCAAAGCTGCTTTATCATAAACTTCCTCTAACGTGGTCCCGATTGGAAGCGTTATCCCCCACGCAGTCCAAACTTGGCTAACATTGCTTAGGTAGGTGTCAGCTCTTCCTGAGCAACGGTGCGGATCTACAGCGTCTTCCAAGCAATTACTTTACTACGCTGCTAGGCCGGACAGGGCCGTCCCATAAATCGTAAAAGTGCCGAAACACCCCGCACCCAAAACCAAAACCTGAGGCACGCAATCAACCTGAGATTGGTCTCGCGTGGCATTTCTCATGCATGATATCTCACCCATCTCATCCCACCCCGCCCTCCACTCGTGGACTGATTGATGCCGGCCAGCAAGCCAAGAGGGGCTAACATTATGCTCCAATACCTTACCTTGGCTTAGCGTTTAGCTAGACGAGAATGAAATGCTTGCCGGGAAGGAGACGCGAAACTACGCTAAAGTGGCTTAAGTGAGTCTCATGTCCCGTGTGGCATCCATCATCAAAAGTTACTTTGCACTGCTGCTGTGTCTGGATGCGTCTTGAAGACACATCCTCTATCCGCTTCCGGGCATATCCGGGAATTCAGGCACGATGCCGTGCCTACCCACCATGCCGGAACTTACGCGTCCAATACTCCCGGTCCGAGCACGTGCCATACCGTCCCGACGGACGAAAAACGCCCGTACGGAGAGCAGCACAGACAGTGTGCTACCGGAGCGCTCTCGCGTTTCCCAGCGATCATCCTTTAATGCATTCCCCAACTCTTTGGGCACATACAACCAAACCCTCCCGGGTAAAATGATACCACACAAAAGCGCGTGTCGTGCAAACAAAGTTGATGGAAAAATAATGTACCACCCGGTTGCTGCCGTACATCTACCAGCGGAGGGAGCGAGTGAACGATAGATAATGGTGGAGCGCCTAATGAAACGTCCTGCCTACTGCACCACAAAAAAGAAAGAAAAAAAACAATATAAAAGTAGTGAAAGTAGGGTAAGGTGAGGTGATACGAAGCCAGCGTCAGTTTCAGAGTGTTACAGATTCGGTAACATGTAACATTTCGAAGGATATATGCCAACGATCGACACACAGACTGTCATGGTATTTCCGGCGTGGTACCCGCGTGTTTCGGCATGTGCCAAAACGCTAGAGTGAAGCAATGCCGGGGCAGGTCAAATAATACAGTCATGTAAGCACTTTCTCAGCTCAGTACCTCTTATTTTCCTGCCCGCTTTGCTCGCCGATTGCAACGCGCTCTCTCTCCGGTAGCCGTTAAATCCTTTCACCTCTCCCTGACGAAGAAACAAAGTGCCGAATCTACCGATGCTGCGAAAATGTGTATTTCCGTCCGCCTTTTGTTGTCGCAGCTTAATGCTACACTCCATTTCTCTGAGTGTGTGAGTGTGAGTGTGTTTATTTTTTTCTCTTTCATTATATTTTTTTTATTGAAATAACTCGTAAGAAGCTTAGCGTTTGTTTTTAAAGTTTGCTGAAATGGACAAAGCGTAGAAAAAAGAAATAGAACAAGTCGCTCGAAAGAGCTTTTTTGTCCAATATGCCTTGTGAATTGATGATCTTAATACGGTACCAGCAACGCTACATGGCAAGTACCTTAACTTGCACAACTACTGACTACTTGTTTGGACCGCATCGAAAGTCAACACAGGATCCTTTTTGTAGCGTAAACCTTCAATCCAAACAGACTCAGAAATTGATGTAAAAAAATCCAAGCTATGTCGCTAAACTCTCCAAATTTACATGTTGGTGGGTTGGAGTGTGTGTTTTTGACACAACTGAAGCATTTATACGTTGTACCGCTAACCGCTAAAACACACATGCACAACCAAATCGGTACCAAAAATTGTCACACTCTCTTATCGCCTTTTGTTTGATTTCCCCTTCCAATGCTTTCAATACAGTCTGCCCGGTCCGTTTGGCAATTGACCTCTTCTCCTGCCTAAACACCCCCCTCTCCTAAGCCAAGACGAAAAATTGTCCCTCGAAATTGCAAGCAACGCATAAAAATGAAATTGCTCGCCATGGAAAAAGACGAGCGAACTACAGCGAAAACATGGCAAACCCACGCAATGTCACATACATGTGTGTTTTTGCGTGCGTATGTACCTCCTTATCAATCTAGTGGAATGGAAAAGTGTATGTTCTTACCCCTGGCCAATGACCCGGAAAGGGACACGACCCTCGCCTTTAGATACAAAAACACAGCGTAGCAGATTTGGAAACCGAAAGCGAAAGCAAAGGGTATCATCAAAGAGAGAGAGAGAGAGAGAGAGAGAGAGAGAAATTAGTTTCGGTCAAGCGAGAGAATTCACATACAAGTTGTCCCGATCCCTTTGTGGTCCAGAGGGACTATATGTGTCTCCTACGAACATTGAGCAACCAAGAACACTCTTCGTTTCCCGGTAGAGTGCAATTCGAGCGCAAGTTACTCCCACCGGAAAAATATATGTGCGTTCGTGTGTCACACAATTGAAATATTAGGGGGCAGAAGGAGGAATCATGAGAGAAATAAAGATTCGTTTAAAGAACCTTCAAATTCTTTACACACACTTTCACACATACACACTTACACACACTTTAAAATACTATTCTCCTCAGACCAAAGGTTGGGAAAGCCGGAACGAAATGAGTCGAACAAAACAGTGGGGGAGCGAGGAGCAACCCCGAAAGCATTTTCAAGTGGGTGAAGTTAAACGCACGCTCCCTCTCGAGTGTGGCAAGATGATCTGCAGCTAAAAGTGGAACAACGAGGAATGTTGATATCCCTTCCAGCATGCTTCTTCCCGGATCAAACTATATAGGTGGCAGTAGGGTTTGGCCTCTACAGCAAACATTGGAACGTCGCCATGCCACTCCGTTCGAATCGGCCGAACGACAGGCTTTGATGCTGATCGCATTCGTCTCCAGTGTCGGATGGAATTTCGCCCAGCGAACGGTCATTTTACTTCGCTGCACGTCACGATTGTTAAAAAACAAAGCAATTTTCTGTTGTTGTTTTTTGTGCTATTTTGCCAGTCCCGAGAAAAACACTTCAGGAAAGGAAAGGTTCAAAGACTAACAGCTACAACGGGGAGATTGTATTGCGTTCGCCTTTTTCATGTCGCTTGGACAACCTTAGTCTCGTATCGGTTATGATTTTCGATCCATCTTTTGGCCTTTCGCTTAGAACCAAACTCATTCCATTGTGGTTAATGTTGTTGTTTTTAAAGAGTTTCCCGCTCTCTTTCTTCCTTGCTTTCAAAGCCTTTTTTCGCGTTTTTGATTATGACATCTCGAAGGCATCAACAATTATAACAGGAAAGAAAACGACCCCAAGGGGAAAAAGGCTTTGCCCTACTAATCCCTGAAAGAAGGTCTGCCTACCTGTTTTTTCACCTCAAACTCTCTGTGCCTGCACAATATGTTGCAATATCCAGTGTTACAACAGCAAACAGCACAAGAAAAAAAAACATATTCCGTGATAATTTGTGACTTTCGTTAACCGTTAACCCATCACGCAATGGTACGCTTTCGATCCTTTTTAGTCAGTTCTTTTTACAGTATTTTTTTTATTTCCTTTCATGTCCCGTTTCAAAGCTTCCTCGGTAGCCTTAACGCAATAGTCGTTTATCTTTTCGTTTTCTTCCTGTTTCACCCAGACAAACGCACATAAACGGGATGTTTTTTTTTGTGCTGCAAAAACTGTGACATTGGTGATGATATTCCACCTGCCTTTACTCCTGCCAATGGGGAAAATTGCGCTTTTCGACACAAACACGCCACCTTGTCGCCGTGTCTGCCTATCTGGAAAGCCACTAGCTTGGTGTGGGTAGAGAGGAAACGGGATAGGGTAAAAAATACACTCGCTTTTCAACCTCCACACCCGGAAGGTCAAAGCAGGCACATAAAAAATAGATCCCGATACACATACATCAGCAAAAAAATATAATCTAAAATAGCTACCAGCAACAACGACAACCGAAAAAGCTTGTTCCGGTCTATGACTTGGTTGGAAACTCTTTTTCACCCCTCCGTGTATTTTTGTTTTCTTCTTCCCAGAATGTTTGAGTACCCGTGCACTTGTATCTGCGGGACAATGTGTGTGCTATCGCGATTCCTGATTTTGTTTTTTTTTTGGTTCCTTTTCCTCCTATTTCACCATTACCCGTTTGCTCCGCCATTTGAGAAAAATAAATAACCACCACCCGTTTTCGTGCAACAACGCAGAGATGGCAAGCAGTCCGCGTCACAAAAAAAAGTTGCAAACCTCCCCGTAAACGTGTACCTTTTGTGTGAAACAGACAACCGTGAAGCTTAGAGGCATGTGTAAGCGTGAGTGTGTGAATGTGTATGTGTGTGTGTGTGTGTGTGTGTGTGTCGGTGTCCTACATGCGACACGGTAGGATTTTTCAACTCATCCCTTTTGCCTGCCAAAAAGGATTGCGGATGTGGGCGAAGGTTACGTTTTTTGTCATTTTGCCTTACCGTAGCTCACACATTTTTGTTGTTGTCACTTGCGAGACGTTGTGATGTGCCACTTATAACGCTCTGCTAAAGAATACAAAAAAACTCTCCCCTACCTTCTCCCACAACCAACCCGGTACAAGGTACCAGGCGTCTCCATGAGGGTGAGCGGGGTGACGGCATGGCATGACAGCAGAAAATGGCAAAGCAAAAAAAAACACACACACACACAAGAAAGTATCTTTGAAATGACCTTTTAATGATGATGTTTTTCTGACTATTAAATTGTTGTCTTTTTTTTCGTTCCGAGAACAACCGATGTTGGCGCGTATCAAACCGGAAGGAACATCTCACCTGTATGTTTCACGGGGGCAAGATGTGTCTGTGTGCATGCACTCACACGGTAAGTGCAGTAGCATGTTTGATAATGGCTCAGTGTGCAAGCACACATAAACATTTATAAAAAACTGCTATATTATCGATGTCAAAACCTATCAAGGCGCAAACGTCGACTCAGACCTGGTCTCCTGGTCATGGTAAAGCTGCGCCAGAAACTCTCCGTGGATAACAACCAAAAGAGTCAGGCCACCGCAAGGCTCAACCTAGTCCGGTTGAAGTGTGCTGATGTGGTGGAGGTGTACGCGACATTCCTTGGGGAAGCGCTTCCGGTCGACAACAACATCGACGCGATGGCCCTCGCAGACCACTGGCGTATGGTGGAACGAACTATCAGTACTGCATCCGAACTGTAGATGGGCTGCTTACCATGTAGAGCGCAAAATACTTCTTCGACGAAGAGTGCAGGCAACACTATGTGAGAAGATTGCAGCGTTCACACTCATGCTACGACATGAAACCCGTCAGAACGTCAGACGTCAGATGATTGAGAAAACCCTCTCAGCCCTTGCTCTTTCAGGTCAAGAAGCGCCGTTATGAAGAATTAGAGTTAGAGCTTTCCCAGTCGGAGGACACGGGGAATTCTCCTGAAAGACGTAGACGGAGCGCAAGGTGATCAAAAGGTTTCCACCTTTTCTTCGCAGGGCACCTTAATGGAGGAAGGCAAGGCAACCACCACAGCAGCAGCACAGCAGTAGCACTAGCGACAGCAACCGTACAGACGACCAGATACCCCCGCCATCCATGAATGAGATTGCCTGCACTATCAAGCGGCTAAATAGCAATTAGTCTGGCTTGTCGATCGCTTCAAGATGGGGCCAGAGAGGTTTATCGTCGAAATGCACCAGCTGATCGTGAAAATCTGGGAGCAGGAAGCTACCAAGCTGAGTTTGTGATAATCCAGCACCGACCAAATTTTCATTCTACGAAACATCCTCCAGAAGTACTGAGACCGCCAAATATCTACGCACCACCTGTTCATCGATTTCAAAGCGGCCTACGGCACCATAGACCGGAAAGAACTATGGAACATCATGCAACGGTACTACTTCCCTGGGAAGTTGATCCGGCTGTTAGAGATCACCATGAACGGGGTGCAGTGCAAGGTGAGGGTATCGCACTTGACGTCGGAATCGTTCGAATCTCACAGGGGTCTGAGGCAAGGTGACGGACTCTCCTGTCTGCTCTTCAATATCGCCCTTGAAGGTGTCATTCGAAGCGTGGGGCGTGGGTCTCTCCAAACAAGTTTTGGATTGAGAATCAATACGATGAAGAGGTAGTACCTGCTTGCCGGAGGCTCAGCGCGTGATTGGGCACAACTGGGAAGCAGTGTATTAGTTGAGGGCAACAATCTCGAGATAGTAGAAGAGTTCTGCTATCTTGGGACAGTCGTTACTTCGGACAACGACATCAGCAGCGAAATCCCGAGACGCATTATGCAGGGGAATCGTTCTTACTAAGTGTTTAACCGATTGCAGAGAGCCAGAAGACTCCAATCCCGCACGAAATGTCAGATATATCGCACATTGATTCGCCCGGTGGTCCTCTATGGACACGAATCCTGGACCATCCGAGCGGAGGACGCTCTGGGCGTGTTTGAGCGACGCATCCTACGGACCATCTTTGGCGGTGTGTTCGAGCATGGAGCGTGGAGGAGAAGAATGAACCACGAGCTTGTCCAAGGAACATTTTTAATCTTTAATTTTTATCATAGTTGTTGTTACAGTTACTCCATTAAGTCTTCATTTTTCATTCCAATGTCTTGTATGACCTAATAAGACTATAATAAAACTTACTTAAGACTGAAAAAGCCCATCTACAGAACTCTGTTAAGACTACTAGATAAAACCATTTTTAGACCTTTGGGATGTGAAGCACAAATAAACTATCAAAAATATAGCTTATTGCTATGGATAGTACTTGAGACAGAAATGAACTAATGATTATTTAGTGATAATAATGGTTGCGAATTATTTGAGAATTATTATGCCGTCTTAATAGTTTTCTGATAAAATTGCTCACGTTTGAGCAGAAATCCATGCGAAGAAAATTTCATAGTTAAAATACATTATCATAATTAGAAAACTATCGAAGCGCCTCAAAATATAGATCTTTTCTGTTTAAAAATAAATGATTTAAAAAAAACTATTTGTTTAAAACGCTTTCAAATTGTACCAAAAGCTATTTCAAGGCTGTGCCATAATAAATATGGCGCGAAAAGGGTTTTGAAAAGTGCCATTTTCTATTTATCAAGTAAACTTTGAATTTTTTTATCACAATATCATCAAGGCTAACACATATTGGACACACAAATCAACAACGAATAGATTCCATCAGAATCAGAAGGATTTTCCTTTTTTTATTAAAACAATACAAATCCGTATATTTGCTTACAAACTATTCCCTAACTTATCATGACCTTCAACGTGTTCGTTATTTGTTTTATTTCATTATTTTCTATCAATTCTATGTAGTTTATGAAAAGACTCATGATTTTTTGCCATTTTGTTTATTTATGCCTTTCAGCTCTGGTTTAGATAATTCATCGAATGCAAGAGGTTTTATGTGGTATTCCAGATCACAAGTGCAGTCGATTTGTAGTGTGGGTAAGATAGTTTTAAACAGCACATTGCTTTAGGAAGAATTTGTGCAGACTAACAAATTTGAAAACTCTCCACAGGTACAGGTAGTGTCCGAGATACGCGAAACCTGGTATACGCATATTTACTCAAACGTGGTTTTCTGAATTGATAAAATATCACTGCAAGCTAAGGAAAAGAAACTTAAATACTTGATGGCAGAAAACCGCTTTTACACGTTTTGCGTTTACAGCGTATCTCAGGTACAGCCTGTACAGTTTGTTCCAAGTTCCCTTCATCCAAGACTTGATATGCATTTAATAAGATCAGTTGATCTTGATGCCTCAGTCTCCAATAAGAAGTCTTGAAACGTACTTAAGAATGCGTTTACATATTGATTAAAGCCAGCCATCTTATAAGTCTTATAAGCCAGTCTTGTAAGCGACATCAGAACGTTTCAAAGGTTTTAAAACTGTTAAAGGCTGTTTAGCATCTTCAAAAAACATGTTGAAACTACGTGGCTTTGTAAATTCATAGTTAAACATTCTTTAGTCAAGTTTAAGTGTAAAAGGTATCGGAAATGTTTCTTGGGTGCTGATCTGACGGTGCATCAGGCGAAGCAAGACCTATCGGAGAGCTGTCGACATACAACGTCGCAACGATACATATCATCCACGATTGAAAACGTTGGGCAAAATGGACATTGTACTAATCCATCGACAGTTCTACTATGCAACGACCATTCTTACTTGAAAGCTAGCCAACAAGCAAATGTGCTTCCAGTGTTAAGCAAACTTACTATTTTACAGAACAACTCCCAGCACACCATGTGTGTTGCAAAAGTTTTTCGGTCAAATCAAATAATAATTACAAAGCACTTTTTGTTGGCAAAAGCAAACCTCTCCCCATCCACAACTTCGCTTTGAAACTTCTTATCAGAACTAGCTGCAGGCAGGTTTCCCAATTTCTTGGGCTACTTCCTTCCACGTACCGCACCAACAATGAACAAAACACAAAACACGCCCCGTGCGGAATTTATAACCCACATGCTGCTTGGGGGCAAAAGGCGTCCCCAAGAGGATGTCCCACCGGGCTAGTGGCCTTCATCATCGGGAAAGCATTTGCGTTACCCTGTGTACCATTTTCGAAAAAGATGAAATGCCTAGCGTGTGCACGGGTGTACGCCCTCGGGGCTTTCTTCGGGAAGATGGGAAAAATCTGGCAACTTCTACACGCTGGCCAATTTTCTTCTGCTCGGTCCCACAAAACTTCAACGCCCGATCTGGGCCCCTTTGGAAAGCAGCCCTTCGCATCGCGAACCTCCGAGAAAGGGTTTCTGCAACAGCTACCGGCAACGGTGAAAATTTCAAACCAAAGCATGTTGGCAGTGTGTTGCTACTGTTGTGTGGCGTGTTAGGAATTATTTAGCTAATCAGTTGAGCTGTTGAGCATTTCCATCATATGCAGCAACCTCATTAGCAACTTTGACTGACCGAATGGAATGGTTGGCGGAACGCAGGAATTATAAAGACCACCCATTATCCCCGTAAGAGTTATTAAAATACGATTCCAAGTGAGAATGGGAGTTTTAAAATCTACCTTTTATCGTTTTTCAAAAGAAGCGAGTGGCCCGCGGTAAACACCGAACATAAAATTCAAAACACAAACCTTTCCGCAAATTGACTTCCCTGTTTTGCCGTGTGTGTGTGTGTGTGTGTGTGCGTGTATGTGTGCTCGCTCAAAACGCCGACGAGACGTTGATGATGCCCCACGCGTGTAACAAACATCATCATTCACCTTTGAGCTTGCCGCTCGCTTAGCATCGGTACGAGGTTCGTCCATCGTTTGCGTACACCATTGGCAGTGACTTGATTAGCGTAACGATTCATCCCGCCGTGTCGTTAACCCTTGGGATTCAAGCGAGTCTGAGATTAGCTGGATAGTGGGAAAGGGGTTTAACTCACGCAATTATCTCTTAATATCTATTGCTTTGAACATGACACTTTATTAATAAAATCAGACTCCCAGCAAGGACACGCGCTGTACACTGAAGGGTTCAACGAGCATCCCATCCCCATTCGTGCGTAAAATATCCAATCATACGTTCCCTTCTACGCACCCATTTTCCGGGTTTCCCACCAAACCCGTCCCACCAAGCCGAGGTTTGTGCATCAATCTTTGACGTCGTTACGCTGCGTCTGGAAAATTGGGCAATCAACCGACGATACGATCCGATCCGGTCACACACACACACACACACACACACACACACACACACACACACACACACACACACACACACACACACACACACAAACACACCTTGTGAATGTTGATCTTTGATTGCGAATGGTTTGTGCTGTTTTCCATCGCGAAACAATCCGGGGTGAAGGTCTGCGTTTTTTCCTATTTGAAGCAAAAATATCATTTTTGTTTTGCGAAAGCGTTTGCATTGCCTACATTCATGCGTGCGCGAGCATTTGGCAATCGCCGAAGCGGACCAAGGGTGCAAACCAATGCCGAAAGTAGAGTAGAGTCTCTACGCTTGCCAAATTCACCCTTTTCCGTACCTTCCTCAGTCCGCCAGCATTCCCGGTTTCTCACAATATACTTAAAAAGTTCGTAACATAAATCGAACACAATGACGCAATGTGTGAGTGCGACAATCAGAGGCGCGGTGCGTGACAAATTAAGTTTTGACAGCGCGACACAAACAGTTAAAACGCATTACACAAATCATCGAAAATAAAACGTTCTTGCTCGCACCATTCCTCAGCTTCCATCCACCAGACCACCAGTTAAGGCGAAATTCATTTTCCCATACCCACTCCCCTTTTTTTTTCTTAACAATCACCATCGACAATCAGGCATGAGCAAAAACAAATAAATGGTGTTTGTTCACATGTGTGCGGGTGTGAGTGTCTTGTCGCCGTTAAAACAGGTCCTGTGTTTTTGTTTTTTTTTTCTCTTCTTTTTCGTAACTTGCTTTCCCTTTTTTGGCTGCTGACTTTTCCAATTTTCGAAACATCCATACGCATCTCCCCCAAGCGGTTTCACGACGCGAATATGCCGAAAGCACATAAAAATAAACCATCAACCACCGTTGTGTTGTACCCCCTGCACAGGTCCTCGACATTTCCCGGTTGCCCTGTTAAACGTCACACAAAAGACACACCCACCCACATACTCACACTTGTTTGGGAAATCTTGTGTGCCGAAAAATCTCGTCCTTAGGCTCCTGTGAATGCTTACTATATTACTAAGCGTTTACGTTGTTTTTATTTTTTTTTTCTCAGCCCCAGATTACTCCTGTCCTGCCCACTCCAGCTACCACTGTTTTGTTCGTTCGTGATTTTCGACGTACTCTGGCACTCCGAATCTGTCACCCGCACGGAAAACAATAACAGCAGGATTGGGAGAAGCAAAAACAGCACCAAGAAAGAAAAGACGACGCCCCACCTACAACCCTTAGGCGCGTCGTTATCAATTTAACCAACCCCCTAATGAACTTCTGGAAATTGATGCTACCGGTTGTTGTTTCCGTGCGCCTTTGTGCGTTCGCTTCCTTGTGCTTCATTACGTTGTGTATGTGTTTTTCATTTTCGTTTACAGGCCGCTCCTCACTCGGTGTCGACATTATTAACTGCTTCATTTTCACAAATTTTTATTCAATTTCCTGCGCCCGGACACGCACACACGTCTGTGGGATCCTGTCTGCTAATTCACTCTCTCTCTCTCTCTCTCTCTCTCTCTCTCTCTCTCTCTCTCTCTCTC
>KB665888.1:99246-112349 GCA_000349065.1 Anopheles quadriannulatus
CTCTCTCTCTCTCTCTCTCTCTCTCCCTCTCTCTCTCTCTATCTCTCTCTTGCTCTCTCTCGCTCTCTCTCTCTCTCAATCTATATGTATATTTATCTCCCTCACTCCACTGCTCCGAGCCATCCAAAATGTGCTTTATATGGCCGCTTATAGACGCTAAATGTTGATGGCCTGCGTCTATTGCCATTCAACAAACGCTTCACAAACACTTATCACAACAGCTCAACAGCGCTCCCTGTGCTTGCGCTCAACTGTTCTGCGAATATTTGCTGCTTTCCAGCTTTCATCCCAGCTAATGAAGTTGGGAGGACCGAAAATTGCCATTTAACGCTCGCCGCAAGCATTGATCCCATGCACCGTACCCCCTGCCCAGGATGATCAGCTCTCTTCCTTTCCCCATGTCAAAGCAGGCGTTCAGTTTGCCTAATGGACACACCATAATGACCCTGTTTAGTGTGTGTGTGGGTGTTTTTTTTTTTTGTTCCTATACCAATCCTCATGAAAATGCCGCTGAACTGTCTCAAAACAAGTATATTACGGCGGTACGGAAATAGAACGCAGCACAGACAAGGACACACACATATATGCGCGCAAAAAACATTGTGCTTCATTAGACTAATTATGTTGTTGTTTCCCACCGCCCTCGATACACCCCAGAATAAAATACTGAAGGCGGTAAGAACGTTTTCTTTTCTTTTTTTAACCTGCCACGCAAATGGTACCCACGTCCGTCGTCAAACTGATGGCGTGTTGTGGTTTTGAATCAAAAGGAAAACTAAAAAACAAACAAACCACTCCCCTACCGGGCCGTTATTCCTCCAGGAGTATAGGACTAATGTGCAGAGAGTGTCGTGCTGTTATCGCGGCGAAAATAATAAAACTCCATAGAGATTGCATTTACAGTGATCTCAAGATCCAGAGCGTACTGTGTACTTTTTAAATGCATAGCATTTTAGCTTAACTTTTTTTCAAGCAGTACGGCCGAAGCCATTCCTTCTTAATAAATACAAGATCTTAATTCGTAAGCTGTGTGTGCTGTAAGTAAATTTTTATCTCGCTTTTAGCTCCACTAGCAGCCCCTGTCACATGCTTGGTATTGTCCCGGTGGTAGAGAAGCGAAAAATTAAACGCTTCAATTCCCCACTCCATCCTACAATAACGTGGAGCAGCTGGTTCGCGCGCTAGAAACTATGAACCATGGCAAGCAAAGGACGCAATGCAATAGGACGGTGACAGCTGCCGACTGTTTGACTAATGGCAATTAATTAGCAATTTGAAATTCGGTTGCCTTGTGGCGAAACCAGTGTGCTAGATATGTTTTGTTTAGTTCGCAAAATACTATCACCGAGCCAAAACAAAACAATAAAACAACATGTTGATTTTGCTGTACTAACAAACGCTTACACCTGAAGGTAGACTACCTTTCAGGCAAAAATGCTCCTGGTGCCACCTAGATGGTACTTTCGCTCGATTTATTTGCACTCAATGCAGCTTACCGGTGGTGCATGATACCAGCAAGCTTTTCCTGTGTATGTGTGTGGTGTGAAATCAAAATGGATGATCGAATAGATCTTGCCACGTTTCTATGTGTGTGTACGTATGTGTGACCTGCGTACCGCTGGGAAGAAGGGACGACATTCTCCCGAAAGCCAGTTACGAAAAGAGCGACAACGTTGATTATAAGCTGTCTGCGCTCCCGAATGGACATCGGACAGGATAAGAAGAAAAAAGAAGAATAAGAAGAAGAATAAGAAGAAATGAGCAGAGGGAAAACGTTCCCTCTGCCCTGGTTACGTGAGGCACTCGAGCGGCAGCTCGAAACAGGGGTAGTAACATGAATAAATCAATTCAATTTCTACGCCGAGAGAATCCTAACGATGTCAATTTTGCTGCCATTTCGCCACCGACAAACATTTCATGACAGATTTCCCTTCCTGTTATCCTTCCTCTTCGGTCCCGTTTCGATGGTTGGTCCCTCGCCAACGTATCGATGGATACGATGGAAGATAGTGACGCATTTCGGTTCCTCGGTGGATTACCGGAAAAATAAGTTACCTCATCAGCCGTCGTGTGCCGGCTGTGTATGTGTGTTCGGTTGAGATTGTTCGAGCATTCGTTACTGCTTCGACGAAGCACAGAATCACACCTGAGGAAATGGAACCGCTGAGGAGAACCTTGGAAGACCGCAACCGACAAACACATCCACACCCAACGATAGCTGGCAATTCTTGCATCCTCAGGCACGTCTTGGGTCCGCGAAGCTTTTAGCAGATTTAGCAGGCAGCGCAGTGGAATACAGAAAAAAAACACACCAACACTATCTCGGGCCGAGAGATGTTCCCCGAGGAGCGCTAAAGAGCCTGGAACTCGAGCGGACATTCCGCACCGATCCATCATTACTTGCCATTCTGTGCCAAGAGCGCCAGCGAAACGCCACGTTCGGTTCCTCGTAATACACACAAAAAAAAACCGCAATGAGGATAAGATAAAGGCACCCTAAAGCTAACCTAATCCTGTCCCCATCCTCTCGCGCCATCTCGTATATTTGCCAGCCTTAGCCATTCCTAGACAGTTGGCATCCTCGACAGCGGCTCGTAAAAATGGCGAACCATCGCGTATTTGTCCTTGGAACGGGCGTGACTTCTCCAAGCGCAACGTCCACCACCCCCGGCCATGAATTTGCAACGTGTCAGTCGAAGTTGGAGTCTTATTTATTTGATTCTACTGTTCGCTCCTGTTCTTTTCACCGTACCTTTTTGGGTTTTCTTCTTTTTTTTGCAAATCGAGCAACACACTTCAAGAATTGTGCACACCAAACTGGAAATGAGAATCTCGTTTCATTTTTCCAATGGCCCACTTGCGCGATTGCTGATTGCATGTGTATGTGTGTATCCGGCCAGATTGCTTCGGGACTGGAATTGACAATCGTTTCTATTTCCCGTACGTTGTCACACGTCGACCACGTGTGTAAAATCCTACGTGACAGAGAGCAAACAATAAAGGGAGAAGGAAAGAGATGAAGCGAACTCGCGCGACTTGCCCAGAAAAGTGCATCCGATAGTGCAGCGAAATTCATTTTTATCACACATAATAAAATTTTGTGCACACATGTTGATCCCTCGACTAGTGTTAGACGCTTTCAAATGAATAGACAGAAGTAGTTAGCGATGAGGGTGTGATGGAACGGAGTTCTATTTCCAGCTGATGTAATTTTGCATTTCCGAGCTCTGAGTAGAAGAGCAGTGAGCATCTACACTTGCAAGTATCTCTAAAAACGGGTAGATAATCGGATTAAGAAATTTGTTGATAGAAGCGTTACGAACAGCTCTTGTGGGATCTATACAAAAAATAAAAGCAACACAAAAAATACAAACAACCCCAAGAGGATTATAAAAGCATCGCATCCTAGAACAAGGAAGTACATAGCAACAACACACAGACATTTCACGCCAGAAAGTCCGAAAAAAAACACAGCATGATCGTGAAGAGTTTATGCTGAAACGATGATTTTACAATAATTTTCTAGCGCACACTCCACGAGCTTATAAATCCTAAACCATTTGCCAAGCGGTGTTCCGGTGTCGTACCTGGCAGAGCGAGCATGGCAACGCTTGCACGACACATCTTCTTTCATGGCACCGGTAACATCTTTAAACAGCCGATTCGGCAAAAACAAAACAAAACTGCAAAAAAACACACACACACACACACACACACAAACCTTCCGCGACAGGTTGTACATAAATTCGCTGCTTGTGTCGCCTTGCTCGAATCTGTTTTCCTGCTTTTCTCGTTTCATCTTCGTCAGCAGGTGCCACCCAGCCACCAGCCCCGGAAGGCATCCTTAGCACGCGCGACCACCCGGCGCAAAAGATGGCGATGCAATCGCAAATTCAATTCCGCCCTCAATCATCACCTCAAATCAAGCGTGCAGAATAATAAAAAGATTGCCACGGAATCATCGCCACCTCTCGCTACCCCATACACCCTGCCTAACCCTCGGTCAGCTCTGCGCATTTTGTCACTTTCCGGGCGTTTTGATTGGGACGGCTGGATGAAGTGGATGGATGGCATCAGCCTGGAACGTTGATTGCACAACAATATCGGGGCGATGAACGGGCAAATGACGCTTTCCTTCGTCTTCTTCTTTTTTTTTTTGCTGTGCAAACAACGCAAACAGATAAGCGAAAAAAGCGTTAGCGCTGGAAGCAATTCCCATGTACGGCTTTCAATAAAGTGTAAATCGTACGTCGATTTTGTTTTTGTTTACTCTGCAGCCGCAAATGCTAGCAATAGAGAGAAAGAACACCAGCTTTTATGCAAATACATACATACATCCGGAGATACAATGTTGCCCACTGTTTATCCATTGAGCAGCGCTATGTGAAACAAATCACAAGATGGTGTGTATATGACAGCGACCATCTCTAGGGAGCGCTGATCAAATACAATGTTGACAAGTGTTGCCACACATCAAGAGCAAAATGTAATACACAGCACTCGGTAAGGACCGCAGCAAAGGGATGCATTCAAGTCGTAACAGAATCGCCCGTGTTTGTCCGTGTCTGTGTGTCAAAATGAACATACCTTCCCTTTTATCACATGGCTGTCCTGCATCACACGCAAACATGGTGACGGCTGCAGGACATTGACCATAAGCAGGAAGTGCTCTTCAGGCGGAGAAGCACCAATTGAGGTGGAAACATCCGTTATCGGTAAGATAACTGTAAACGATGTGTTCAGCGGTGAGAACAAAAGAAATTGTAATCAAAATCGAACTAATGTTACTGCCTAAAGAAAAAACTAAAACTTAAAAAGCAAATTATATGACAGGTACGTGCTTCCGATTGAATATTGTTAGCCTACTAGTATTACAGGGTTTTCCAGAAGTTTTTATAGTTGTGGAACACTTTACAGGGTGGCGAATCGGCGTGAGTCAGTCGCAAGACTACGGAACGAAACGTGAAAACGTTGACGATACCGGGACCTACGGATTTGTATCGCAAGTCTGCGGCACACTTTTTCAGGCACACTATCGCACCCCCGCACATATAACTTGACAGCCTAAATTTGTATTTAATGTTTATATTGAGCTTTCACTGTTTGGGGGTTGGAAAAATAATCTGAAATGGCTTTTTATTTGTTTGTAAGCGAATTGATAATTGATGCTCACTCTTAACATATAAAATTTGTAATTTAAAAATTAAGGCTTTCAAGTTATATTCCCTGGGGTGCGATAGTGTTGACTCTTTCTTACGCGAAATGAACTCAAATTCATAAGAATGAGACTCATGTTGGACAACTAGTAGCCTGTGCAAAAAGGGTGCCATAGAGTCCAATTTCCATATTTATATGAAGGTCACATCCTGTAAGAAAAAATCCAAGAAGTGACCCACAACTATGAGAACGCCTGAAAACCCCTTTATCATTGAGAAAACACTTTTATTGCATCAAATAATCGATAGTTGATTGTACACTGGTGTAAACGCTTCAATTTTAGGGTGTGTTAACAGTACATAAAATGTCAAGCATTTCGCCAGACTACACCACAGCTTGAGTGCGTTCGAGTCCTGCCTGCGACGATTACAAAGAGCATTCTTGTACAAAGAGCACTTTTTAATGTCAAAGTCAAATATTTTCAAACCTTGTTTCTGTGATCTATCAGTGAAATTTTCCAGTAACACACGCTCTATACACACACCTTCTCGACGATCCTTCCTTCGCTAGACACTTCTACATTTCCCATTCAAAATGATGTGGAAATACTACGGACTGCAGAAATAACAGCATGCTCAACTTCTAGACAAGCTGACGCGCCGACTGCCAACGAGAAATGTCAAAGGTGAAACGTTTTACTTTACACACTAGGATACTGTGGCGCACAAAAAAAAAAAAAAAGACGAATTGGTTGTTTACTCTATGTGCCTGCGAACGTGGAATCGCGATGCAGTCACACGCACATGATACTAAAAAAACACACACACAGAGTAAAAGGGGTTTGTTTCGGAGCCCTTTCCAACGTTGTTCGCATAGCTACTGACGAGCAACAGCGCATACTGCAGCCGTAGCAGATTGCAGATTGCGGCAGCGCTGTTTGTGCAATACTGCCTGCACCATCACCCAGTGAAGTAAGGGAAGAATTCAGGTCACGGTCAGAGGTCGGTCAGGATGAGTGTAGCGAGAATCGACCAAGAATCGATTTTCTGTTGCATACCGCTGCAAACACGAACGAGAAACCCATTCGGCCCATCGTTCGAGTTGCTTTTATTTTATTTTATAGTGAAGGCATCCAAGGAGAACGGAACTCTCAACAACAACAACAACAACAACAACAACAACAACAACAACAATAACAACAGCAAATGTAACATAATAAATTATAGTAAATGTGTGCCCTTCTTGACGTGTAATATAATTTGCAAATCGCTACTCTTGTGGTCGGCTCCCGGCGACTCCCATCAACTCCGATGGCAGCCGTCGAACATGGTGGCGACCAACAGAGGAAGAGTCGGAAATAGAATCGCCATCATTATTAACCTTGCCGCTGCCAGCGGCAAACGAAAAAAAAGAACGAAAAAACTCCTCTCCCGGCTGCGTTAACGCAGTGACAAATACGAGATCGACCTTCTTATCTCGTGCCGCTAACGATGACACGAGCAAGCATAAACGAATAAATAAATATTCTTCGCCCGCAACTTCCGCCATGTTGCGAAGCAGAAAAACGGGCAAATGATGATGCAAAATAAATGCGAACGGCACCCGCTCCCGATAAATCGCTCGTCCCTATTGCTCCCCGTTTGTGACAAATGGACGATCGTTTCGGACGACGGTCCGGTTCGGCTTCGAATTTCCATTTCCAGTGGCTCTTCAGCATAGTTGCGCAATTCCCCTTGCCACCGACCGCCGCCCGACATTCATCTAGCATAATGCGTAATATTGCTTAGGTGAGTGCGGGAGTGTTCGGCCCTTTTTCGAAGCAGCAAGTCTAGAGCACACGCACACATACACACACGCACACCCACACACACACGGTGAAATTGTGACAAAACGAAAACCATGGACGTACTGACCCATCCATCCCCAAACCTTGCGCAGTGTCCCCACAGAAGCACCTTCAGCTTTGAGGGGGACAATTTTGCAGGCAAGGGACGGGCGGATATCCTCAGTGACACTGCAGACAAATGGGCAGAGCGGCAAAAGCGACAACACGGAAAAAGCACACACTCATCATTCCACCTGGGAAGCCACCCACAGGCAAACATAAGCTAGGGAAGGAAAGAATCACTGCCAGGTTCCTGGTACGGTTTCGTAGCCCTCCCGACTCCCGGTCCAGTTGCTCGGTTCCTTATGATTAATGGTCAAGCAGGTACAGAAATCGAGGACGTCTCCTTTGCCCCGGCGCGCGTCCACCGCCACCCAAACACGAGGGCGAAAAAGCCAACAGCCTACACAAATCACGGATCACAGCATGGAAGACGCAGTGACAGAGGTGGATGAATAAATCTCCGCCCAAGGGCAACAGACACAGCAGCAGAAGAAGAAAAAAACAAATGAAGCAATTGTTGTTCCCAGGTGCAGAAGGATAACGATTAAAAGCGACGCATCGGAAGAGCGTACGACTTGTCCACGTTCACCTAACCGACGCAATGTTGATTTATTATTTCCACCATGCTTTTGGATTTTATTTATTTTTTTGTGCATGTTTGTGAAACTCGTCTGCCGCATCCAAAACATGTTGGCATAAAGTATGTATGTGTGTGGGTGTGTCAGCTTTTGTTGAAGGAAAAATAAGTGATAAGAAACCCCAAAACGCTTATCTCGTAAATAAGTTAAGTTACAATCAAGCGTGGCAAATAGGCAGCGGAAAAAAACGACCGAAAGAATGGCTGGAATTTAATTACGACTTTCCTGCACCGCTCGCAATATTCCACGCTCGCGGGTCGATGTCGTGTTTTTGACTGGGCGCCACATCAAAACAACGGGCAGCCAACATCAAACGCGAGCGCCGTACGCTGCCACTGCTGCTGCTGATTGTTGTTGATCTGACCGAGGGGCGATGATGAGATGGATAATCATCGGGCCCTTTATTACTGGCCGTGCTGCACTGGACGCTATTATTATTTATCTCAGGTCAAAGCACCATCAAAAACGGCCCGCAGACCAGCGTTTATTCGCTCTCTTCCTCCCTCCCTCTTTCTCTGTCCCTCTGCCTCTATCTCGCCTCACTTGAAGTTTATGCCCCGCAGGTTGGAAATCAAACTTTAATAAACTGCCTAACGATCGTATCCCACACCCAACGAATTGGGTCTTTTTTGGCGGAAAATTTTGATAGATGAAAAGCGAACAAAAACGGAGCGGAAAAATTAAGAGGGCAATGAAGAGATGGTAGTGATGGGTAGAAAAAAAAGGGTGGTGAAGAGGGAGGGTGTATAATTTTCGAGCAGAGCTCAATTTTTATGCGTCGCGTGGAAAATTGTTACCCAAAAATCCATGTGCCCTCGCTATTATCGCTTTTGTGCGTTCGGAAAAGTTTGTGTATGTGTGTGTGGTGCTTTCTGTTTTAATCTTTCCCTTCCGTTTTCTCTATCTCGCTCTTTCTTTCTCTCGTTATCTTTGCCCTTGGCTCTTTCTCTCTCTTTCTCTCTCTTTCTCTCTCTCCCTCTCTCTGTTGTTCAAATTATGACCATAAGTTTTTTTTTTTTTGGAAAATGGTGGAAAGCACGGAAATCCAACGCCTTATTACCAGCGAGAGATAAAATAACAAAACCGGGCCCAGGTCAACGGTTTTCTTTCGCATCGTTCTATTTTATCGCTTACAAATCCTCCACACCTACCCACACACACACACACACTACTGCTTGAATGGAACGCACATAAAGCTACTCCCTTTCGACCGAAGGCTCATCTCGGTTTTTTTGTGTGTTTTGTCTCATCTTTGTATGTGTCACTCTTATCCGACACAGCTTGGTCACACTTTCCATACGGGGGCGATCCCCTCGGGGGGGAGAATAACTTAATTTGTGAACCATAAATTATGTAATAAAATTTTTCAGCCCCTTCCCCATTCTCCTTCCCATGCCCATTCCTACATATGCCGAGCGAAAGATAAACGTTGCCAAATTTATGGGAACAAAACCTTTCTACGCTACGCGAGCGCATGGAGTAATCATACAAAACCCCCACAGCATATGCGCAGCGGTGCGTGAAAACGGGTGGCCCATCCAAAAAATATGACCCAGGAACAAAAACGAGACTTTTCCTTCTTTTTTTGGGCAGCATACCGCTGGTGAGAAAAAAAACACGACAAAATTACTCCCTTTTCCCGTCCTCTATTCAGCCTCAAAACAGCCGGCAGGCTGCACCAATGCAATGCTATTTAATGGAGTACATAATTAGCCGTCAGGCAGCATATTGAAAGGGTGATTTAAATTGATATCGAAACTGTTCAATTGCATTATTCCATTTAATTTAAATGTTTCGGTCATTTTGCTGCACTTTAGGTTTTCTTTGTGTGTGTGTGTGTGTGTGTGTGTTTTTTTTTTTCCTCTTACTCTTCTTTGTCAGCCTTTGCACAAGGTAATTGAATTTTGTTCGATTTTTGATTGGTTCTGTGTGTTCCGTTCAGGGCTACTTCATTGTATTTCTTTTTCATTGGCTTTTCCCAGGCACCTTCTGCGCCACGGTGAGCTTTTGGTTTAAAATTTTAATATGCTTTTTGAAACTTTAATTTGCCTCGGGAAAACATAACAACATTAAATCGGCCCAATAATGAAGGACGTTCACACCTTGCCCCGGTTCCGCCATTAGCGCACCCGGTTGAACTGCTCCATACTCAGCACACGTAACGGATGGTCACACGCATGGACATCAAATTTGCATTTGATCAATCGCTAAAGCATTTCAGTGTAACACGGCGTGGCTTCAATTTTCCTTTCGGCACCACACCGGAACCGGTTTATTGCCCTCTCAGGTTAGCCAAAGATTTTGTTTTTGCTGTTTTCTTTTGGTTCCCTTCCCTTGCCTTCCGAAATCCAATCGGCATCGATTTTGACCTCCCTCCAGATCGCATTCCACCACCGGCGCAAGGAGGAACGAGAAAAGGTGGGCTTCTGAAAAATTCACTACCTCTCATGCATCCTCACACGTTTTCTCAGGATCGTTAACGGCCCTGTTGCTGTTCGCGTAATTCGAAAATTCAGGGTTTTTGAGTGGGACCTCACCCTGGGAAGCATCATTTGTATCAACAGCTTCTCTTCGGCTCGCTTTATCCACATCCACGTAGCTCCACGGTGCTGGCTATTTGGGGATGATGAATATATGTGTACACATTGGGGGATAAAAAACAACAAGAGCAGCTAGGGCAATAAAAAGAAATCTCTCTCATCCCGTTGGTTAGAAAAGAGTGTGTTAAAATTATGTTGAAAAAAAAACACACACACACACAAAATACAAAAACAAAATTTACACACACTCATGGCTTACCTTTGATTTTGTTTTTTTTTTTATTTTCGTTGGTGTGGTAACTGGAAATTTTTACGTTCAATACGTGACCTAACATCGCAAATGAAGTCATCAAAAATTTATCTCAAGCAAGCTGCGCCTGCTTGCAAACCCCGCTGGTAGCATCGAACAGTACCGTTTTCCAGTACGTTTGTTGCTATTTATACGAACCTACTTGGCGAGAGGTTCCATGGTGTAAAGCAAAGCGATCGGGATACTACATTCTGCAACGCTGTTTCGACTCTCGTAGTGAATCGAGTACTTTTCATACAAAGATTATTTGACCAACGAATGTTTTTCTTGGTATAGGGAATCGATCAAGAGTAAAATGGTAATGTCTCGTCCGTGTGAATATAGCGTATAAGAATCGTGTATAAATCAATTTGGGCCAGTTCTGGTACAATCGTCAACTCGAACGACTCAATAACAAGCCCGTCATGGGTTCAAGCCCCAAATAGACCGTGCTCCCATACATAGGACTGACTATCCTGCTATGGTAACAATAAGTCACTGAAAGCCAAGCTCACTTCACTAGTGGGTATAGGCAGGCCTTGGCCAATATCGGTTGTTGTGCTAAAGAAGAAGAAGAAGCCCACAAATTCAAGAAAGCATGACATTTTTGATGCCCATATATAAATGAACATCAAATAAAATTGTCATGATCGCATGTCGCATTTACGCCACTGTTCAATAGAAGAAAATACTTTCATGTTCAAACGTTAAATCCAAAACAATATATATGCTTGAACTTTGTACAGGACAAATAAATTATAAAAAAACGGCATTCACTTGCTCAATGAAAACAATGTTCTTAAGTGTGCCATTTTTACCAAACATCAGCACAGTTTAATTAACAGATAATCTAGATTGTCATCAACAAACAAACCGTTCATTACAAACAAGTGTTCATCCAAAAAGCCGTTTACGGTAAATACTTTTGGAAAATATAAAAAGAGTTCATCGTGATTTCTAAATTCATACTTCCCACTGTCTCTGCCATCGTCATTCGTTAGCTGTTGAAGCACGTCATACATAAGATTGTCATAATGACCCTTTCCTATGCTGATTCAGATGGTGAACTCTTCCTTAAATTCTTTTCGTTCTCGTTCTTCATATTATACTCTTTAGTACTTTTTAGGAGGAGGAGGAGGAGGAGTACTCTTTAGTCATTTCTTAACTTTTGCTTCTTTTTTTTTTCTTCATGTTTTTTTCTCTTTTTATGCATTTATGTTATTCTCATTCATGTCGTTATTATTGTATTATGATTATTGTTTTTAATTTAGGTTTAAGATACAAAATTAAGCGTTAATGGCAGATTTATGAATTAAATTAATGAAATGACATGATTCAAAAGAAATGAAATAAAAGTACAAATACCTCTTAGCAAAATGCAACTTCTTCTTCTTCTTTTTTGGCAAAGCCTACCTGTTCACCACTAGAGGACTTCGCTTTCGGTGACTTATTGATTACCTATGGCAAGATAGCCAGTCCTACGTACGGTGCCGCGGGCAGTTTGGGACTAGAACTCACGACTGTACCACGAGACCGGCACAGCAAAATACAGCTAACTGTGACAAATGCACTATTTAGAACTTCTCTAAGTTTAGTTCTTGGAAGTTCTTGAACAAATAAATTTATATAAAAAATATCTCTTACTAAATACAGATTTAATTTTCCAGTTAGTTTTGACATAGCGCAAGTAATATGTTACGATTAGCTAAAACGGAACAATTTCATAGAATATAAATAATAAAATCATATACAAACAATTAACACGTCAAAGACTTCATATAAAGTAATACTTGCTTAAAAATTTTAGGTCCTAAATTTAGTTTTAGGTTCGATGAACATCCCTGTTCGTAACACTAAATCCAGAGAAAGAAGAATCATGATAAAACGTACTCAAATGAAAATAAAAGTAAATGAAAAAAGAAACAAAAAGCATCAAAGTAAAAAGTGTAAATTCAATAAATAAATAACTAAATAAATAACAAAAAAAATGGTAAAGCCGCATAAAGCATTGAACGTACTTAAAATAATCGATGTTGCTCGATAAAATTGTGATTTCATCTAGCGCTGTAAACATCGTAGAAACAAAACAGCAAATGACTTTAAGGAAAGTCAACACAACATTTAAGGTAAGCATTTACACACCTTCGCACTTCTTCCCGGTTAACTTCTGTGCGTTGCAGAATGGGCAAACTGCTGAACTCTCACCGGAAGCACCGAAACACGATTGGCTGCTAGGCGGCGGGGCATAAGAAAACGCTCAGAAATAAAATCCGGAAACCCAAAGTTAGCACCACCGTAGTAAGAACCAAAAAGCACCCTGACACGGGAAAGTTTCCTTTCCCCCAGTGCAGGCGTGTAAAATGCCTGCCTTTTTGTGGGGCGAAGCGAAAGCATAGCCTCCTCAAGTCAGGTTTATCCCTACTGACTTAGGCACTGCGAACCTCGAGTCCCGAATCGTTCCCACAAGATGGCACGGGAAGAACAACAGCAAACGCCATCGGGAAGCCTCAGTACCATCTCTCGAAAGTTTGGATACAGTATCGGACAGAAAGATAGGACCCTGGTTTTTCATCGCACCGTGCACTTGTTTT
>KB665888.1:116087-129669 GCA_000349065.1 Anopheles quadriannulatus
TGTGGTGGTGTGTGTGTGTGTGTGTGTGTGTGTGTGTGTGTGTGTGTGTGTGTGTGTGTGTATGTGTGATAGGATCTCCATTACCTCCTATCGCAAAGGCGAACGACATCGTTCCGAGCACGATGAATAACAATGAAGTTTTACAGCATACCGCGCCCCTCCCCAACATTCGAGTTGAGTCCTGTGAGCAACAGCAAAAAAAACTATTACCTCGAATGCGTAATAAGCGTCCAGGGAGCAGCGGGCAAGGTGTGGGGCGGTCGTTTTGATAGCTAGATGTCCACCGGTCACTAATGGGGAACCATTTTACTTTTTACGTATATTGCATATTTGAGCACACGGAGCTAGTTAAACATTGGAATCATCAGGTTCCATGAAGAAGCGTTCCAACCAACGGATTAGGAGCCTACAACGAGCTTCAGGGAAATGGAATGCTCGAATGGTTTGTAGCAGTACTGTCACTGAACATGTCTCAAAGCATCACGTACTCCATTCCACAAAATCATAATTCCATCAGTTTTTTTTTTCTTCTTTTTTTGCACGATGATACTACTCCTTCTAGCGTAATTCTCGGTCTTGGTCGGCTTGGCCGAGATGAAATATTTGCATTCCACACATTTTTGCAGTAAATTCCTACCTTAGCTCCCTATGGAAATTTGGGGGGTACTCAACAAGACCTAACAAAAACCTGCTCAACCCGCTTAGTTTCTTTGCGAGATGGCACCGTCAGCATGAAAGGTGAAACGACAGTGACAGAGAGGTGCGCTTTGGTTCATCGCTGGAAAGCGCTTTGGCCAAACAAATTCATTTTTTTTTTACTTTCTCCTTCCTTTCTTCGCACAAGTATGTGGTAGCGACTTACTTACACACCTCGCCGTACGCTTTTGATCTCGGCAACGGAACTCCTTCGTACGATGGTGGAATTTTCAAAGATTCATACACGATGTTGTGCACTGATATCATCGACAAGGCGGCAGTTTTAGCCTGTTGAATTGCAAAGAGATATGTTATCCTTTTTTCACTGGAAAGGGTTCAATCCTACCCCGGAATTATTCCACAATAATACGCTGTAGCTTTAATGACACCCAACGCATTGTCGTTCTGAGTACTTATCGCATTGGAGAATATGTTTTAAATTTCAAGAGCAACTTCTAGAGCAACCAAACAGTACAGGACTACTTTTGCACTGATTTTGCTTTCAGTCACTGAATAAAAGCTAGGCAACAACCATCTCTTAAACATTCGAAAATTTGCTTTTTTTATCAAATAATATGTAATAACAAAAACAAACCTCCTAACCCAAAAACGAGCGCTCAATGTCGAACGTAAAGAACATTCTCAAGGGAAATATTTCACCCTTCCCTGAGTGCAGTAATCGTCCTCACTGTACAAACGAGTGCAAATGAAAAATGTGCTCTTTGTTTCATTGAATTTTTGCCAACGTTTGTCTTTCCCTAGCTTTTTTTTTAGCTTCAACACGTTATGCGTACCAGAGACTGCTGGAGCAAGGTTTTTCCTTTGGTTCTTGCCGGCTTTTTTAGAACATAAAGCCGTCTCCCCGAGTGATTTGGCAGGTGCGCACCGATGAGGCGCGCGGGACAAGCATGTACCACTCTACACCTATTTCACGTGATTAATGGCTAACATTCATTGCCACCTTCCTTTTGGAGAAAGCACCTAGAGCAGGAGAACACTGTTTGAATGGTGGAATGATAGCAAAAGGAGACAGAGATATAGAGGTAGAGAGCGAGAGAGTCAAGAGATGGTCCAAAATGCTTCCGCTGTGATCGGTATTCACGAATCGGATTGGCGTTCAATAAAGCAGCCAGGTCCAGCCCCGGATTGAATTTTGGATACGGGGCCGAAACAGATGAACGCACGCCACCGCCCAACTCTCATTTGGCAGCAAAGTGTGTTTCACTAAAGAAAAAAAATACGAACCTTCGCACTAACCGCAACAACTGGAATGTGCGGAAGAGGAGGAAAAAAGAACGGCTGACAGAAACACAGACTGAAGATGAAATTTATTCGATAGATCTTCTTTTGCAAGCTTGGTTCCGTTTTTTTTTTGTTTCCTTGTGTGCCTGTGGTACACCAAATCTGCCCTGTCCACCCCCACCTGTCTGCAACGGCTTTTGTGACCACATGCCCTCAGCATAGCGGCAGTTTGCCAAAAATAGCACCGGACGGCGAAGGGGCAGCAGCACCCCTAAAAGGAAACGCAGTGAAACCGGCATCGAGAGGCACTGGAGGCAAAATTAGAACGACAACATACACAGCAACAGCATGCACACACACGCAAAAAAGCCCTCCGGTTTCCCTCGAGCGCACACCGAGGGTGGAGCATCACGCCTGGAGGACGTTGGCACGCTGCGGCACGACTGTCATCTACCCAATTTGCATGTTAGATACATTGCGCTGCTGCAACTTCATGGTTTCATCCCTCGCTTCGCCCAGAGCACGGGAGCCACCCGGAAGTGGGCCCCAAGGCCCCCTCAAACTCCCCTTCACCCCCCTCCACCGGTTCGACAAATCCGGTATGTCTCGCAATTTCGAGTGACGGCCGAATTCATGAATACGGAATGGTCCTCCTGCAACTAAAGCGCTCTAACCGACCGGGCGTGCGGGGCGCAAATGTGTTGAAAGACGAATGTGTGTGTGTGTATGTGGTTTGAGCCGTTCACTTATACCTTTTTTTCGCTTATTTTTTGTGGCCCAATGAAAATGGTTGCATTCGAGATGGGTTTCATCTGTCTGGAAAAATCAACCGAACCCTGCTGAGGACATCGGGATTTCGTGTGCATTCACTCTCTCTATCCCTCTCTATCTCTCTCCTTCTTTCTCTCTCACTCTTTCTCACTCTCTCTATGGAGTTTCCGGTTTTCCTCCCGCTTGGTTGCTTTTTGTCCTGTGCGTTCTCTTCCTGTGGTTCACTTGCGCATTTTTGCCACGCCATTGAAGCCCATTTGTCACCAGACTTCCTTCCTTCGGTGCGCTTCTGTTGCAACGGTGCGAATGTGGTGCGTTGCGCGGACAAAAGCGCGATGCCAACAGCGTACCGATGGGGTGTACGTACATGGTTGCGCGAACATGTATCATCGGCTTCTCGCGTTCGGCATCCGCTTGATCAAAGTTCTGAAAATAGGAATATGTGTGTGTTGTTTTTTTTTGCTTTTTTTGCTCTTCAACTTCCATTTGGTGTCCGTCGGCTGATGAGCAAGTAAAAACAAAAACACCAACTCACGTAAACCATTCACGCATGAAAACCCATTGTAAGGCGTAATAATAACCATTGTTTGGGCGCTCGACACCGAGATGCTTTGTCGAATGAGTCATTCATTCAATAGGCTTGTTCTCTCACACACGTATTTTCCTACTTGCGGGCTCTTCATATACCTTCATACATACATTAAATAACAAAAAACATTTTTTACATTTTACATTTTTTACATTTAACATTTTTTTGTATAGACCCTTTTGGCTGACATTCGCCTATTTATTTTAATTCTTATTTGCTAATTGTGACTTAGGACTATGTATAATGTTCCTTTTTTTATAATTTTTAAACACTTTCAAGAAATTCAGTAAATTAATTTCTTTGTTTCCTAACATTTCATCAATATTGTCCTATCCCAGTTCTAGTGAGAATTGTTTGCTCATGATGTTTTTGTTTTTAATCATATAAGGTGTTACTGTACTTTTTACTAATCTAAGTTTGTTTTCTTTTCAATTCATTTGCCAGGTCTGATAGATGGTTTTCTCTGCCCAATTTACCATTTCCTTTCTCGATAAAAAGTCTTCTTGTCCATTGTTCCCTGTTTGGGTCCATCATTTGCTGCCGTGTGTGCGTCTTCATTCCCTTTTATTCCACAGTGGCCTGAGATCCAACAAAATGTTGTTCTTGTAGATGCCGGCAGCTTTTCCAGGATCTAAATATCTTCAGAACTAGAGATGTGACCCAAGAACCAGAATCGTATGATTTATTCAGTTCATTCTAAAGAACGAACTACTTACGTCCATCTTATCGAGGATCATCGGTTCTTTATAAATCACAATGAGCTGAGTGGTTCATAAAAAGAAAATCATACTCGCCGAAATAAAGAACGTCGTAGTACATCAGGTCGTTTATTTCAATTATGAGTGTGAACCATATGCACAGGACGTTGTCAAAAAGAGTACGCCAGGTCGTTCATTTAATCCAATACAAATATGAACAAGAACCGTACGACCAGGACGTTCACAAAAAGAACGCCCTGTTCGTCGAAATGAAGATCGTTCTTGTCTACCAAATTTTCATGGCGCATCAACTAAAATGAACGAACGAATCGCGATTCCCGATCAGTTCATCTAAATCAGTGGTCTTCAACCTGTGGTTTGTGGCGTTAACAGAAAAGGTCCGCGAAAAAATGATTTTTTTAAAGAAAAGCTTATTACAATATACATCGTGCAGAATGTTTTCTCATCATCAAGAATACATTTTCAACAGCCACGTCTAGAATAAGATTTAAACAAAATTTTGATTTAAAACTGTTAAGTAAATCAATAAAATGTATGCCCTCAATAGATGTTTGCCGCAACAAATATCCTGGTGTTATACAGGATTGTATCATTTAATGATTCCACATTCCACATCTTGCCTTATTTTCGACGACAGATCCATCGGTGTCGATATGATGGTGATTATAGTATCTACAAATTACCGTCTGCTTAAAGATGTTGATAGTTATTGTCGGTTTGACATCTTTTTAGATTGTATTTTGCATTCCCCAATCAACAACATGCCCGTCATGGGTTCAGGCTCCGAATGGACCGTGCCTCCATACGACTGACTATCTTGCTATGGTAATCAATAAGTCAATGAAAGCCAAGCCCATTCGTGGTACAGGCAGGCCTTGACCGATAACGATTGTTGTGCCAAAGAAGAAGAAGAATTAATTTAGGGGCTGTTTTGGTCCCATAGCCTATCTCCATTTCATGATTGTTTTGCTATTTGCGGTATCCGTCAGCTCCATGAATGCATTTTTAGCTCAATTAAAGTTGTAACCAATCTGTGTGTGATGATATGTGAGAAAGGAAGCTGACCGCTTTCGCAGATCAGTTATGGAATATCCGTTACGAACGGATAACTTATAGACCCCGATAGAAATTTATATTGGTAAATCGGCACTTTTTTAATGCCACATAGGATTTTTGGAATAACCAATACTTTAAGAATCCGGAAAAGCACTTCTTGATTAGTACGATGTTTTCTGTACCCTAACATTTTAAAGAGACTCAATAGGTTTTTAGTAGTTTGTTTAGTGTGGGCACAATGAGCAACAAATGATAATTTTGAGTCAAAAATGACTAGTAAAATTGAGGCTTTTCTTACATTTGGTGGCCCAGTTTTGTTGTATTTGATTAGGGATAGTTGTTTTGGGCGATGTTTATGGCAAATATGTAATGTTTCACATTTCCCTGGTGATATATCATATTCCGCTTTAGTTGTCCATTTTTGTTGGCCTTTTATTCCGCATTGGAGATCTTTTCTACATTCAGTTGCAGATTTGGACATGGGTACTAATGTGACATCAATTGCATATAGGAATGTCTTTTTTATATTTCTGGGATTTACACTGATAAGCTCATTTACATATTGGCTCAAAAAGTTGGTTTTAATTCATGCTTTGCATACCCTTAGGCATAGTAACCATTCATTTACTCTCATAGGCGGCTGTGCTGGAGATCCCCGCTTTGCTCTTCGCATCATTAAAAGACGCTTGCATTACGGACCGCAAACAATTGGCACTCCTAACAAGATTGTCCATCCAGCGTACCAACAAATCTGCCCCAGTAAATGGTCGTGCTGGGAAATTCGAAAGTGTAAAGTTTGCGAACCCCACCCTCCTCGCTCCCCCACACATTGCACCGGAACTCAGCATGCTTCCCAAGCTGAAACCCATGGTTGACATGTTGAATTATCTTTCGCTTCAATCGTCACCCTAACCCTTTAGGCAGCTTGCAAAGTAACGGATACTCGGCCGGATGAGCTAACAAAATTACGCAAAGAAAAGAAGAACCGATCACAACTCTCCCCTTGCCGGGTACGACAGCACGCTGCCACGAACTTCCGGTGCGAACAAGGACCCACTCGTGCAACACTGTCAACTCCAAAGCTCACTTTAGTTTCACACACACATACACACACACTAACCTAGGACTCTCTTCTAAAGCCCAGAAAGTTTTGCCACCCGACATCAGCAAAACTTGCGGTTCATGGCACCCGCTCAACCGCCTATCCCCCCGCCACCCCTCACACGGCAAGTAAAAAAAGGAAGAAAAAAAAGAACAGTAATGGGAAGTGCTGAATGAGGTTGATTGCAATTTGTGTCTTTTCTCGCAAAAAGGAAAGTTGTAAAATCATTCAAGTTTGTTTTATGAGCCCGTGTTCTAAAATATTCAAATCATTCACCGAAATTATACTTCCCCTTTTCCGGGCACTTTTGGTGCCTCCGCGACAATGCTGGGTGGCTGGGTGAAAACTTTACCTTCTTCTGTGTCAACAAGACGTCAGCCAACGTTTTGGAAGCGCTGCCGAAAGGCTGACTTGCGCCCGCTTACAGAGCGCGCGCGCGCGTCCGCCCGACGCTTGCGGAGAATAATTGCAAACGGGCTCAATCTTATAAGGGGTAGAAGCCCACCACACCTTACTTTTCCAGATAACTACAGTTTGAAATATTTGATGTGGGAAGTTGGGACTGGTTGTGTACCCGAGGGCGTACAGCACCTCCTATCAGTGCCGTTGTCGTTCGTACGCTCAATTAGCCCGCTCCGAAAACGCACAAGACAGCATTGATTATCTGCCCTCCCCTGCTCCGGCAGTGCATCGGGTGCTCAGCAGATGCACCAGGAAGATGTTTACAACTCGCTGACATCTTTCTCAAAGTTTTCGAGTGCACGGGTGAGAAGGTGTTTTTCGGAGGGAAGGTTTGGAAACAGCACATCAACTTTCAAACATTCCGGGAGCTTTCGGAAACGTAATGACCTGTGCATTTAGGATGGGAGGGAAGCTAGTAACGCTTTGGGAATGGAACGTGGCAACATATTTCCCAAGGCACTTCCCAGACACAGGAAACTTCTTAACGACAACACACATACACACACACTGGGCTGTAATTCTGACAGACCTCTGGTTGCTTCTGCTAGTTCCGTTTCGTCCGGACTGGCGACGGTTCCAGTTTGGGTACAAGGATTAAAAGCGTTACCTCGGCGTTTGTTTCCAGGAACCAGGGCGCCCACTCAGCTTCTTAATTGCATACTTTCAGACATCGCTCGTTGAGTTGAACGCTGTACAATCACCTTCCATTGAACTCGCCCACCTTCTAGTTGTGCTGTTTTACGAAGCAAGGAACAGCGAGTACTAGGAGCCCTGAGTCAAATGGCGGTCGACAGTACGCTGATTTTTACTTCGTTCAGCTATTCCAGTTTTTTCCCAGCATGCCAGGCTCGTAAAATGCTCAAGTGCTTGACCTTCTCAGGAAAACGGGAGGACGGAAAACACTTCATCAATCAACGGTTTGTTGCAAGCTCGTCAGTCAACTCAGTTACCATTGAGAGCGCGTGTGTGTATGTGCGTGTTTGGACCATAAATATACGCATCTAATGCATCATAAAAAACGAGTACCTTTTTTTACTTTAAAAAAATCCGAGCATATCCATGAACGTTTGCTGTACGATTTTGAATCGTTCCCGACCTCTACGAGGCACCACCGTGTAATGACGTGTGCGGTGACATCATTGTTCGAGCTAAGAGCATCGGACCACTTCCACTGATTGCCTGCAACGCCTGTTATCCTCCTGCCAGAGGGGAGATTTCAACGACAACAGCTAGCCAAAGAAACTTTTCCAGTAAGCGACCAAACAAAACACATGGCAAACGCTATTGAAGTAACAGTGTCGCCAGTATGATACAGCGCAACAACAAGAAAAGCGCAAACAACAGTGCCCAATGTAAATGGGTGCGAGGAGCAACAACGCCAGGATAGCGCTGCGCAGGGCACGGCGACCTGTCACCGAACCGTCACCGTGCGACATATTATGAAAAGCGACTGCTTCGTCGTTACAAGACACACACATATAAACTGTTGATAGGCTCCGTCACTTCTACCGTTATCCACCTGTCACACAATGCGATCTCACTAAAGTGAATTAAGTACACATGGGAAACAGAACGATACAAGCCCCGTTTGAAACAGGATACCGTATAATGTGTGAACCCTCTTTGTCGGCGCGGCTGAATGTAGGATACTAAAACCATGCCGGGAATGCAAGGACTGTTGCCACCTCCAAGACTGCGCCGCTACATTTGACCTCAATGGGACACACACACGCTAGCGGTCGTAAAATGGCTCAACACTTGCAGTGAAGCTGTTGTTTTGTAAAGCTGCTAGGAAAAGGGGAAGCTGTTAAAGATTAGGCCATGGTCGAGCACAAGACAAATGGGAGTGCCCTGGCAAGGTAGGCCACGCGCAAAGCAACCCCCGCGTGTGTTACATAAATTATCATTAAAATTAGTGAGAATGCATTTCACTTAACAGTTCTCGACTCGGTATCTATAATGCCCCGAGCGATAAGTCTGTTACGTCTACGTTTGCGATTTGACGTTCACAGTTCGTTCCAGTTCGTCATCCTTTGAGGTGCGAAAGCTCTAAAAAAATGGGAAAATAAACCCCGCTGGGATGAGTGAAGATGGATCGGCATCTAGCTAAAAGCTTTCTACACATTCTTTGCTTTCGGCAATGCAGAATTCGAGCCCGTTTACTAGAAACACCCGGGTGAAGAGACGAGTGCTATTATGTAGGCTCTGCCGGAGCGCGCCCGAAAGGTAGGCACGCCGCATTTCATCGCTCGTGCACTAGCTCATTCCGACAAAGCATCTCCAGTTGCTGCCTGCTTAAACAGAAAAGACGTCCCATTTATCCCACCACTTACAGTGTTTTGTTGTTTTGTGTGCCCAACCCTCCCAACAGCCATCCCCTACCTGTCGATTCCTGCGGGCCTACTGGGTTTGAGCGCTGCCTTTGTGTATGCATGGGCGGCCGCTCCGCATAAACAGACGCCGTGTATTCTCATTAACTGCCAACAGGGCCAACCGTCCGGTTAGATGGAAAGGAACACACGCGAATTTGGCATTCACCAAAGCAGGGCGCATATTATCATGTGAACTTTCGCCTCCGGCTGCACCTGCTTCCTTTGTAATGTATTCTCCGATGTGTTTACTCAAATTGCGCAGGGTTTGTGTGGAACGCAGCATACAGATAAGTAACATCATACACACAGGAGAGGAGGGACAACAGAGTGGAGTACAGTGGTGGCAGTGGTTCTTCTTGCCTGATATTTATTTTCTTTTATGGTTGGGTTGCACTTTCCAGTTGAACAATTTTCATTTGCTGCGGGACGGGCGAAAGCTCCGATTAATTTGACTCATTTTCTGCGAGATGTTTTTCATAGACGTTACAGTTCATTGGCGGAGCGCTTGGGGATGAGGCTAATTCAACTGGTTCAACCGCTGGTGTATGTTTCGAGGAAAAAGATAATTTGAGCGCTTCAGTTTTTTACTATTACCGGAATAGCTCCATTATTTTCATGATGGAAAATCAAAACTTCGATAAATTATCAGTGAACATATCGCATATCACGTAGCCTGTGGCCCCAAAAAAGTATGGAGTATTGTCCCATTGCTTGTGCCCTATTTTTAATATGTTTTCGACATTTGTTCGTTTAGGGGTGTGACTTCTGCTTTGGGCAAATGAACGCGCACAATTTTCGCAACAAAAAAAATCAAGAGCGGTTCAGAGTCGATTCTATTTTTTTAATGTAGTTGCGAGATGAGATTTTTGCTGAGACGGCGTTAATGTTCACAATGACTCCGTAGTATAACAATGCATAAATGCATGGCTACATAACATACTTGTGGCAACCTTGAATATTATGTTGTTTGAATAGTTTATAGAGGCTTTGGCTCTAACAAGACCTTGAATATTATTGCAACGTACTGTAAAGTGCCGAAAGCTTTTAACCTTTGTAGGGTTCCGTACACACCTTTACGCTTTCGTGTCTATTGTAAAACTAATACACTAATACTACAAACTTACACTACCTACGCTAAGTATGGATTATTACGCTACTACCATTAAATCTTCAAGTTAAATTTGTACAGTAATAAATTTAAGATAGTCTTATCGCGCAACTTACCTCGTTCACATCTCTTTCCAAGTTAATTTTCATCAAATCGAAAGAACGCGCTAAATACATTTAGGTGCTTGGATACTATGGCTGGTATTATTGAATCCGTTCGTAGCGGCGGCTTACGGCGCTCACATGAAATTCTAGGGATGGCAACATATTTCTTGAGCCCGGTCATACAACGCCGCAGTGAATAACTGTAGCAACCATCAAGTACGTTAGGAAAATGAGTGTCGGGACGTACGCCGCCGCTACGAACGGATTCAATAATACCAGCCTATGTGTAGTAAGCGTGATATTTACTATTCCCTGTCATGGTTTTCCCTAGTACAACAAAACATCCTGTTGCTTATCTAAGCATCGAAACTACACGAATCGAGCGTTGAGAGTCAGACCAACCATAAGTATTAAAAATATTTTGCCAATAAACGTTACCAACTTGCTGCTTCTATTAAAACAATTAAAAAAATAAACAGCTTCTCAGCTTTTCTTACAAGCCAAGATGCTTTGAGACTTCTTCATTGACTGCATCCTTAAGAGCACCCCTAACGAAAATAAAAGCTAAACGAAAGCAAAGAAGACAGACAAAGACCACCGCCGCGGTCACCGTGCTTTCAGAATGGTTGAAGCTTCCTGTAACAAAAAAAATACAACTACAACACCAACAATCCGAACCATTTCATGAAAAATACATAACGATGTAAAAAAGGGCATTGCCTCCTCCACAACTTACATGCTCGTGCCGACACCGCAGTTTGCCGCCAAGATACTGTTCTGCCTATTGCCAGGAAAGCATCAGGCAGAATTTTGCTCTTTGCCACGGAAAAAAGGGCACGGGATCTCTAAAAAAAGCTCCCTCGCGCTCGCACACACACACACACAAGCTTGCCGAAAAGCGGAAAAGTTTCCTTTCTTTTGAGGCTACGTAAGGCACGGAGAACGTAGGAGGGATAAATAGAGGACGAGGGGAGAAGATGGCCCGCGCTTTTACAAAGCCGCCCGACCGCATCTAATATTTTCCGCCTGATCCGAAACGCCAACATGGGGGCCCTTCCTCCCGCTTGTTCGCATCCGCGGCGTCATCTGCTGGCGCCTAAAAGTCTGCCACCAGCCAAGGGTTTTGGCCGGGCGCTGCCTTCCCTTCTTTTTGCATCGGTTAACCTTGTGAAAAGCGCTAAGCAAACAGGCGCCAGACGCACTGCCTTTTGCTCCTTCTTTCCACTGTGCTTTCGCTTTGTACACATCCCACACACCGCCCTTCCGCAATTGAAAACAAAAAAGCCGGAAACGAAATTCGAATAGCACAACGAAGGAGAGAAAAGAAAAGCAAAAATCGCAAAGTTGTAATCTACTTCCGAAAAGCAAGCTGCAAGCGGAGGAGTTTTTTTTTGTATTCGTCCTTCACCGCCAACTTGTCAGCCAGCGTCACAGTGTGGGCCTTCTTCAACTCCCTCCCTGTCCCTGGTGCTTCATGCACGAGCGAATAGGCACAACGCCGGGGCTCGCCCCTGTCGGGTAGGCAACCGACTAAACTAGGCTGGCGCAAAAAAATCTAAACCGGCACCAGAGTACAAACGCAAAGTCGGAAAGCGAAACTTTTATTTCAATAAAACTCGGGAAGTAATTTCCCAAACTCCCTCCCACTTTTGAGCTGCGTATGAATAGGCTTGTGTACCCTTTAGCATTTGAAGCAAAAAAAAGTAAACGCACATGCTGCTTTTGCGTATCTGAATTTTAGAGTGACCACGTTACTAGCCACCGCAGATCGGAGTGGTCAACGAAGCCAAGATGGCATAGGGGAAAGCGGGGCAAAATGGTTAGGTGAGGTGAAACGGTCATCTGCAATATTCGCAATTTAACACGTTTAAAATTACTTCTGATGATTGAAAAACATCAAATACAATACTAGATGCACACCATGAACATTTCATAACCTAAAGGCCGGGATACATTGTCCGTGTTCGCTAAAGACCGGGGTACATTGATCATTTGAGTGTTATTTCGATTCTCACTAGCGCATCTGGCGGCGGCTGATCCAAGCAATTTTCCAAACAATTTAAAGCCGCTTCATAAAATATATTATTTTTCCATGTTTTTACTTCCATTGGATACACATATTATGCACGCTTTGCATCCTTTTTCGAAAAACGATGAAAATAATACTTTATTTTAATATCCGGCACGACCATCCCTTCGATGACCAAAAAAAGCTTCCACCAGCCGCTAGTCGAAATCGAAATTAACTAGCGAGTACGGACAATGTCCCCCGGCCTTTATGTACCTGCTGCATTGCTAAATTGCTACAAATTAAGCAGTTAAGTGTTGTGTTGTTGGAAAAATCGTCATTCATAAAAAGCACTGAACAACATTTTTTCCCATCTGCCAATCTTCATTCATCGTTGTGTAAAATTATAGGCTCCTCGACCCAAAACGCTTTTTGACAGATAAATTATACCAGCATCTAGTTTCCACCCGTCGCCGCTAGGCGTTAACTAAAATTACACTGGCTAGTAAGATCAATGTAGCCCGGCCTTAAGGCCGGAAGATATTGTCCGTACTCGCTAGTGTAATTTCGATTTTCACTAGCGCATCTGGCGGCGGCTGACCAAAGCATTTTGCCAGACAATTTGGAGCCGCTTCAGAAAGATGTATTCAGAAAACTGGTGATTTTTAAATTTCTTATTTATTCTTTTTTTATTTTTGTTAATACGTCTACTGCTATTTTTGTTTCATGAATAAGACGTTGAAGCATCGATTGCCGTCAAAGTATCAGTGTAAAGAGGTGTACCCAATGAGATACAGAGCAACATTCGTAACAATGTCATTCTGCCCCGCTTTCCCTTACGGAAAACGGGCAATGGTTGAAATGGTTCCTCTCCAAAGGCAATCGAAAGGTGAAGCCCACACTCGCCCACAACACTATAGACGTGTAAATTACAATCTTTCCTGGCCATAGTGGCACACAGCTTAGCTACAAATTGTATGTGCAAATTGAACATGAGACTGGTACGGCTGGGCATTGCTGCAAAATGTCACTGTCAATGTCATAAAAAAAATCTGACTGAAACAAAATCCATATCAGCATCACGTATTCAATTGTGATAGTCAGAGGTGATACTCAGAACGGTTGGTGTGACCAATACATGCTCATGACATGTTTGCGACCAAGGTTATTAGACTCTATACAGGTTACGACAGAGCGTTTTAGAGGGTCACCATTATGGATACCTTGTTTACAATTTGTCTGTCAAAATAGATGCCGGCCAGCTGTTGCTTGGCATGAACAACATAAATAAGTTTACAGAAGACGAAACATTTTTTCTGCTACATTTTTTCTTAATGCTAACTCGTTATATCA
>KB665888.1:132356-178910 GCA_000349065.1 Anopheles quadriannulatus
GGAAAGGAAACTCGTGTGATGAAACTCTATGAGAAATAAAAAAATAAAATTATTTCTTTTTCATTTCACTAAAATATGAATCAAATTTCCACTTTCGACACAAGTCCAGTAGAAGGTACATAATTAAAATTAGATTTACAATAATTTAACACTTCAACCTTCAAACATCGTACTATTGCATGATTGCAATCCAGTTGCAACCAGTCGAATTGTAAACAAACCAGTCCAATTGTAAACAAACCATTCCAATTTGTCTGTCAAAATTTTTTCATTCATTTTTTTATTGGAAATCGGCCAAAACAGGCTTTTGTCACAACCTGTATAGAGTCTAATAACCTTGTTTGCGACCATCGCTTGGTCAGTCACTATGTCACGACTTTTTTTGCTGTGATCAGTTTTACAATATGTCACTGACATAGTCATGACAAAATCCGGCTGAAACAAAACATCTCAGCGTCACGAGCTCTACTGTAATGATCAGAGGCGAGCCTCAAACAGTTGGTGCATTTTCAGTCCGTGGTCATCGCGATGGTCTTGGGAGATAGGCGGTGCGTGCGGGTGGTTCCAAGAAACAAAATGAGCATGTTTTCTCGCGCTGTTTGAGCCGACAGATAATCAAAACAGATAGAGGGAGAAAGCATGCTCGTTTTGTTGCTAGAGCCCACGCACCAAGTATATTCCAAGAATGTCGTGATTGTCGCCGACAACAATGTCGTGACCAAGTGAGTGATCAAGAGTTGGGTGCTAAACTAAATGTCACCAAGCATGTGATTGATTCTCCATCTGTTTGAGTATCGTCATTGATCATCTCAGTTGTATACGTGATCTAATTTGAGCTTCGTTTCAGTCATGAGTGTTGATGCCTGAAACAGTGGCATCTGGCAGCACTGTTCACAGCCAGAAGAAATCATGATTATGCTTGCGCCGGCATTAAGCTAAGCTTGTCAGTCAGAGTATTGGACTTAAGTTGGACTTAAGAATTCACATGTTGCGTTGGGCATGTCATGACGCACTTTTCTTGAGTATCAGCAATGAGCTTCAAGCTACCACGGATATGTTCATTGTTTTCGTTGGTGAAAATCTCGTGATACTCATGACATTTTGCAGCACTGCAGCTGGGTAAGCGATAAGAGTAATAGAGAGAGAAAGAGGGAGGTAATAAGAAGGGAGGAGAATAATTTTAAATACAACCAAATTACGAGCTCGGTAATTGTGCGCTAAAGTTTACGCTTAAAGCTTGCTTCAAAAGCGCTTGAGAAAGGGGGAGAGAGAAAAAAATTTTCCAACAAGTACACATGAAGGCAAAACATGAAAGGGTTTTCCTCCCCTTCTTTTTTCTCGAAACAAAATCCACTAATAATCGAATGGTAAGGCGGAAGCAAAGGGTGGCTTTAGGTTGTGCCCATACAACATAAATAGAGTGAGAGAGAGAAAGAAGAAAGAAAAAGAGAAAACGGAATCAGTTGGAACCAGCTGCACGGTGAGAAACTAACGACTGCCATTTCCATTAAGAAAGCGTGCCTCCTATTTGCATTTCGATCGTGTTCCTTCTCTTACCCAGCTTTCTATCTTCCCACAACCTTTTCCACCTCATTTTTTTCTGCACAAAACAGCGCGATTCAGCTGCAACTATTTGCATGGCCCGTTTTTTGGGGGCACACGAGCACGTTTCCGGCGGACTGGCAAGCAGGCAGGCTTTTTATTCGCCTTGTACGAGAGCTTTTTTATTAGTTTCCACCATCGTCCACCCATGCAGGGGTAAGCTTTCCTGCATTTCCGTTTTGCGGAGGGGCAAACGAAGGAAAGAAGTAATGAAAGGAGGGAAAGAATCATGAGGTACATTTTATTCGTGCTTTCTTGCTGTTTAGCACGGTCCGGGGAGGCACTGGAACCGTTGTTCTCTGTTTTATTTTTTTGTTTAACCGCTTTTATTTCCTTTGCCCATCCCCATAGTCTCGCTGTCAATTTTTGTGAAGCATTACCACTTTGGCGGCGTAGTTGGAAAGGATGCTTGAAATGAATTGCACATACACGCACACTGCTGCTGCTGCTGCTGCTGCTAGTGGAAGCACAGGATGCATTCAAAATTGGTGCACAGCGATCAAGCGCACTGTTTAGCTTTTTTGTGTTGCAGGCAAAGGAAACAACGACACGAGAAAATGGGAAATAATCTTCACAGAGTGTGGAAGAAAATGAGTTTCCCCCGTAAGTTTTGTGGTTTGTGGGGTGGCGGCAAGGGCTATGCTCTTGCTGTTTCTTCGCCCATAGGCACATTTCGTTTGATGCTCAAGAGACCGGGCTCGCCATCCTGCTCGCGAACAAAGAAGTACACACACAGCGCGTGCAAACCCATAGCGCTGAAAATGAGCTACATAAAAACACACTACTGGGCACGCTGTTGGGATGTTTTCGTTTCATTTCCCGTACGTGTGTTTCGGCACGTTTTTATTACATTCTACTCGTACATGGAAAACTCTTTTCTGCCCACAAACTCCTAATGGGGGTCTAAGACGGCTGCAGTTATTTGAGCAAAACCGAGGTAAGACAGCTCATCTTTGATGCTACCTGTGCACGGTGGCTGTTTATGGTTTGCTGTTTCGACTTTGCTCGCACATTGACGCACAAGGACGGGCGGGCAGGAAGGCGTCCAAGGAAATCGCAAACTATTTGAACGCTCCCTTAATGTAAGCGGAAGGTAGTTCGTCCCTCGGAAATAAACGGTTCGGGCCATTACACCACGGCTCGGCAAAATTTCAGATGAATCTACAAAATAACTCATGATCCGTCAACAATTCATCAAGCATTAAATAATTAGTTTTAGCAATACCACATTTTTGGACTCTTTCTACTGAAAAGAAAAAAAATGAGTTGCTCAAACATTCATAAATATTAGCAGATTTCGAAAGTATTATTCTACAGTCTTCGGAAAACCATAAATAATCTATGCGTCTTCAGCAAAAAATAAACCATAAACCAAAACCAATACAAGATCATTACAAGATTACAAGATCATCGTGAGGATTACCTGCATCTGTGAGCAGGTCAACAAGAGAGAGCGAGTAAGAAAGAGAGAGAGCGATAGAGCGTGGTGGGGTGGTCGCGTTCAATTTGAATGAGTAATTAAAACAAGTTGCACACATTTTTCCATTTAATTATTATCAATATTAAAGGATTCATCTCTCTCTATTGTTGGCCTGCTCACGATAGAGCAGGTCGTCGTAACGTGGTCCGGTCAACAATTATTCTCCAGGATGCTCGGTCCATGGCTGCAGCCTCCCATCCATGTAGTTCGATCTCCAAAAGGTCTCGCTTCACCTTATCCAGCCCTCGAATTCGCTGTGCTCCCCTGCGCCTCGTGCCGAACTGGGGATCGCTGTCGAACACCTTCTTGGTGGGGCATGAGTCCGGCATCCTCATGACATGTCCCAGCCAAAAAATTCTGCCAGCCTTCGCCACCGTTAGGATGTTCGGTTCGCCGTACTGCTCAGCAAGCTCGTGGATCATCCTTCTCGTCCACACTCCATGTTCGAACACACCGCCAAAGATGGCCCGAGGATACGTCGCTCAAACACGCCTAGAGCGTTTGCATTAGTGATAGGAATAAATGAAGTTTTCGTCGGAATCGATTCCGGCTAACTCCGAAATTTTCTGGAATCGATTCCAGATAGTAGATCCGGAATCAGTTTCCCGAATCGATTCCGGAATCGGCTCCGGAATTGGTTCCAGAGACGACTTCGGAATCGGAATGGATTTCGGCATTTCCATAAGAATATGCGTTTGAGTCCAATGATGCTACGTATTGATAGCCGTAAAGAATCAAAATTTACTTGTAAACGATCAATTCTCATGGAGATTCCCGGACTGATTTCACATTAGAAACTTCTTATTTCAATTCAAAAACTGATTCTCATTCCAGAGTCAATTCAAATTCTAGAGTTAATTCTAAATCTATTACCGGAGCAAATTACGATTCCTAGATCGATTATGATTCCAGAGCCGATTTTGATTCCGGAGCCGATTTTGATTCCAGAGCTGGAAGAGCTGGAATGTTAGCTCCGGAATCGGAAACGATTCCAGCATCGCAATTGGCTCCGGAATTGATTACGAACACGGAATCGGAATCGGGTAGGTCCGATTCCGAGCTCCCACCACTAGTAAACATCCTCCGCTCGAATGGTCCAAGACTCATGACCATAGAGGACTTCCAGGCAAATCATATGTCATATACGAAAAATTAAGGATTAATATTCTCTTTTGATGAATCGATTCGAGACTCATTTGACTCTTTTTTGAATATTCATATGTTCTTCTTTTCTTGTAGATCTCTCTCTCTCTCTCTCTCTCTCTCTGTCTCTCTCTCTCTCACACACACACACACACACACATTTACACATTTTTGCTCTTATTGTAATAAACAACCGTTTCGTAAAAAGGGTGCGCTTCAATTACCGCCACATATAAGATGTCGTAACCCTCGTACGAACCACCTACATAGCGGAAGTAGGTGAAAAAGCGTTTTTCTTTGCTACAATCATCACCAGTTTCATCCATCAAATGAACATACTCGCGCACATGCTCTTTCCCTGGTGGTTATAACAGATTGAGCACGGCTATACTGCAAGATGAGGTGCGGCAAGGAGAACCTTTACACCCAGTAGTGGCACTAAATGAGAACGACCACCATTGTACAGTAATTAGTTTTTCCCCATTTCTACCACAACTCATCTTGTCTGGTGCTTCCACGGCTTGCATACACACGCCGGCCGCACCGCACGTGAACATTTATTACATTTATGATTTATGCAGCAGTGTAAATAGTCCACACACAAACACATCCCGCATATCTCACACATACGTATGAGATGTCGGCTAGTTGGTTAGGTTTTTCGTTTTTTTCCTATTTCTCATACACATATACAGCTGTAGAAAGGCTAGTCGTGCATGATAAAAGACGCAGAGCAAGATTGTAATTTAATTGAGATCATATACCGTACCATTTCGACCGAGGACGGGGCTAAATATGATCAACAGCTTGCAACTTCATTTGGATGAATTGTGGACGGCACCAAATGAAACTGCTCATCCAAACCGGAAATGTAATTGGTATGGTATCTGTGTAGTTTTTTTTTTTTTTTTCAACTATACTGACTAAAATATTATCCTCCGTCTTCTGCTTACTGTTCCATGGCAAATTAAGTATTCTTTTGTTTGGCCATTCCGATTTACGTCAGCTTAGCAAGTAACAAGCATATTTTCTCTTTGTTTTTCCTCCTTTGCTTGTAGCTTCCTGCAATTCAATTTCTTTCTCCAATTTTAATCACAGAGCATCACAAAACCTCGGCAGCCATTTTACCACTGGCTGGTGCAAAGGGCATTTTCGCACAACCCATGGATGGCGTCACAAAGCGAGTCAAGAGCAGTTCATCGCTTATTTCCCTTCAGTTATGCAGAACCTGGTGAACTAACACTCCACAGCATGGACAAACCCGGCGGCGAGTTAAAAATCCTTTACAACTCTTCCCTTTTCCGCTTCGGTTGCTCGATTCGGGATTGTGACCTTTCATCAGAAGCGCGCCCACCGCTGTATGACCATACACAGACACACATATGCGCGGCTACGGTGGACATTCGATTGCTCATTCCATCACGATCCTTTCTCGCACAGGTCCCAATGGAAAGGAGGGGGAATTAGACTATCACACACGTAGTCGAGCCAGTAGCAGCACGAAACAGTGCTCGAAGAAATGGATTTTGTGCCATTTTTTCTACTCACTCTCTGTTTCTGTCTTTCTCTCTCTTTCACAAACACACACTCACTCTTTCAAATCACATGCTGCTAGTGGGGACTTCAAAATGAAAAGCAGACTTTTAATTAAAAACTTGCTCGCATTCTCCAGGGTTACCAAAAGGAAAGGAAAGAGGAAGGAGAGAGCTTCGAAAAGCCGATGCGACAGAAGAATAGGTGCGTGTATATTTTTTCCGCACGTTAGGGTTAGATCCCTCTTAAAATATTTGTGTTGTAGCTGTAAAGGATAGAGGATGGCAGATAGGAAAGTAAAGCTGTTGCGAAATAGTAGCAAACGCACACTTAATTTGGATATATTATTGTTAGTAGTAGAAAACACTCAGTACTAATTCTGGTTTTGGAACTACTGGGATAATTTTGGCTCAATGTTTACAATATCGGAGTCGGTGTCTAGTTTAGCAAGAGTTTTCTTAGCTATCCGACCAAACTGCTTTGGAGCGTATGGGAAAAGGTAATTCCTATACAGTCTTTTAACGAGTTCCGGAGACATTCGCGTATCTCGGAGTTTCATGTAAGTCTAATATCACGTTTTACAGTTTTACTTAATTTTTTATTGAACTTAGTACATGAATTTAGTACGTATTTGATGCAATTGGTGTAGGAAAATGGGTTTTTGCTATTTTGTTAGTGATTGAAAACTTTTTAAAAAATTGCAAACTATTTTTCATTTGACAATTGATAGCGAAAATTGTGCTGATTTGACATCTGAACTGTCAAAAATAAAAATTCGCGTAACTCGAGTGTCGCGTAACTCGGAGAAAGGCTGCACTTGATTGAATCCGTGATGTACATCAATTATTTAGCTTTATGATTGGACGTCTGTACCACGGAATCTGCTGCAAGGCATCTACGTTAATACGCGAATAAAAAGAACCAATGACCAATAAAAACAATAAATTGTTGTACTTTTATGCCGAGTACTTTATAAAAAAATTTCCACAGCATACTCTTTTTTTCTTCCCCTACATTTACGTTCCCTATGGAGTGATGTTGATATTATTGTGATGTTCTTTGTTCAACCTTTTTATATATCCTTCTGCACCCGTGGTGCAGAATAAGACCTAAGTAATAATTACTGTGCCCGCGTCCTATACTGCCCGAGCGAAAAAGAACGAATCAAAAGCCCTGCCAATACGATGGTGACAGCAGGAAACCCTCTTGCGAATGCCGGGCCTGCACTGGGACACGAGCGAGATTAAAATGTGTTCCCTTTCCTATGCATGGAAGGTAAGTTTACGTTAGCTTAAGCTAAAACCTAGACCTATACATAGTTTCAAAAATGAAATAAAATATAAACACACCAAATAAATGAACCAATATGTGGGTGGGTGTGTGTGTTTGATCGTGATGAACGACGAAACGACGATGTTTTCCTCGAGTTTTCATGTATACACACACACACAAGTAAGAGAATCGCACTGTCCGGAACCATCCTCCAAGCACCCTTGAAAGAGAAAACGTTAAGCAGGGACTCATTAGCCGGCCTGGAAAATTAAACCGACCGAAAGCTCGTATTTTCACACTTTAATTGGAACGGATTTTCCATTGTTCCGTCGTCCTCCGTGTAGCAAGCGTGCTCGTGGAAGACAGTGTAAGCGAATGATTCAAAGAAGGAGAGGAAGAGTAAACAGCGACCTGTCCATGAGAGGGATGAATTACAAATTATGTGCGAGGGTGGCTGCTGTCCGATTCGATAATGGTTACAACAACGGAAAATTCGGAACTCATAAAAAAATACGGGCATGAAGAGCATAGATCCCCAAATGAAAGAGAGAGATAATGAGAGAGAAGAATGGAGCAAAAAGGAAACAAGGTTCCTACTTGAGAAGATTCCCAAACCGTACATTGACTCCGCTTTTGATAGAATAACTGGGGAGTGTTTTTCTTTTCCACCATCCCTCGATTCCAACTCGTTGCGTTTGTAAGCTCCGGCAGGGAAAGATAATAGCATTTCCATCGCAGCCTGTCCGCTGCTAGCTGACGGTGGGTGTGTGTTTATGTGTGTGTTTTGTATGTGCGTGCGGCCGAAGCTACTAAAGTCATTCACTCTCTCCCGGATTTCCTTTAAAGGGCTTTATGCGAGGTTGGTTAATTTGCAATGGCAAAATTTTTATCTACCTCCTCGTTCGCCCCGTGGGATCCCAACTAGGGAGATCAATTCCATTTTCAACTAGAAGCCCGTGCTAGTACTTTAAATCAATCACTGGCACAGTGTCGACCAGGTTTATTTTTGCCGTTTCGCCCAAGTAAACGCGAAGCAGACGTCGCAGTTGATTACAATCCCGTTCGGAATTTACTAAGATAATGTAATCAACTGATGTACTGCGACATGGAAGATCTGTGTGTGTGAAAGTTAAGAAAAGCTTCTGTGCTATTACATGTTCTAAAGGTTTCTGGTTTTCCCCGAAACATGTAGCAAAACCTCCTCTGTTTGTTTTTTCACCTTCATCTACATCTTCTAATGAAACAAGAGAGCAACAGGAAAGGAAAAATAAAAGCGTTGATGAAACGTAACGCCAACGTAACAAAGCAGCACTTAAAACGCGAAGCGATCCTGCCCGCAGCTAAATGTCAGGAACATGTCGAGAAAATATGCTGCTCGCTACACGATTGCCTTCTCGTCGTGATGCATTACTCCAGTTAAAATGCTGCTATGTTGCTTTTCTAATTTTGGGTGTATGTGTGTGTGTGTGTTTATATTTTAAAGCTGTGCATTGCTCTTCCGGCTGAACGGGGAGTGCATAAACTTCCCATTGCGAAATGAAAAGCTTTCGCGGAGCACTACGCCGAGCGTGAACTTTTATTTTCCAAACCCTTGTACCGTTCCTTTCCGTACTAAATTACATTAGCTGGCACACTTTCTGCTAGAATGTCCAGGTAGGTGTTACGAGAAACACGGGAAAATGTAAAGCAACACGCCGACGCAACAAAAAAACACATGCATACAACTGCTGAACAGATTATTCTGGTCTGGTGTAGTCGGAGAGTGGCGAACGTTAAAGTTAAGATTAACGAAGCCTTGGCAAGACCAGCAGAGAGCAATTCAACAACCTTTGCCGTTAATGCGCACATAAAACAATCATTATGTTATTAATGTGCTACGTCAAACTAATCCTAAGCTAGCTAGTTACCCTTTTATTTTATTTCAACCTTACAGGAATGAAAATCAATCCCACCACCTACCGCCAGTAGTGTTGTACAACAAACCGGGAATAAAGCATCACCGCCAATGATTACTTTGCGTGCGCTCGGCACGGTTCCTGGGCATGGTTGGTGGTGCACGAATATTGGGTGAATAAATTTGCGAAACTTACACCCGCTCCTAATTGGATTCCCCTTTCTACGGACAATGAAGGCGATCTTTGTCGAGTGCTATCGAATCGGGTAGTTTTTTTATCGCATCACCGATGAAAATCGGCATGAAAAAGGGAAACGGGAAACTTTACGCTCAGCTAAAGTATTTCATGCAGGACAAGCGGTGATTTCCGAATGACGGATTGTTGAATATATTTTCTGCAAATATTGTCTTTTGCACTTGCATTCAGGGAATCATTTTGCAACCGTAAGCTACTTTAAAACTGTATAGGAGATGTGGTTGTAAACGCCTGGAATCCGTAAGAATGACTCGTCCGTTGCCTGATGTGAATATGATGATATGATAAACCACATTGTCAAGTTTTTTTTTGTGTACAGTCTGTTCCCGAGTTACACGGTTCTCAACTTACGCGGATTCAAAGATACGCGGTTTTCTAAATTTGACTGTCAAATGTCAAAATGTCAAATCAGTACAATTTGCATCAAGTTCGGTAAAAATTGCATTCTTGCTATCAAATTGAAGCCGCTTAAAAGCCAGAAATATTAGAATTTTTTGCACGAATCATATTAAATACATGATAAAGTGTGTAAAAGCACTAAATTAAATCAAAAACTTCAAGTAATCAATAGTATTTTAGTAAAAAAAAACATGAAATTCGTCTTACGCGGATATTCGAGTTACGCGGATTCGTCGGGAACGCAAGAACCGCGTAACTCGGGAACAGACTGTAATGATTAAATCTTATAGATTTCGAGGAGTCAGATACCTCACCGATACTAAAGAGCTAGAATTCATAACATATCCCATGGGCAATGTAGCAGAAGATTCATGTATCTCGCGAATTTCGATTTATTCATCCTCGGATATTCTCAGATATCTCAAACAAATATATCAATGGTTATTAGCTACCTTAGAATAGGTTCAGAATTTTAATTAATATTTTTTAGCATTCTACAAATCTATATTAAGAAATTCATTAGATATAAAACCTCATACACATTCTGCTAGACCTAGCAGAGTCATGCCATAGGATCCTAGAGCCTCAGACAAATCGTCGTCTATTTATTCCGATCGCTGAAATCTCTGTCCGCAGAGATTTTTATAACTATGTCTCAAATCAAATCAAATCAAATTCTGCCTCTATAAAATGTACCAATGACAGTATAATCAATAAAAGTTCTCTGCCTACATTAAACTACACCACACACGATCTGTCCAGTAAATTATGTTCACGGTATACAACAACCGCTTTAACATACCTGTCATCCAAGCGCGAGTACAAGTCACCGGCCAACCATCCCGGCCAATAGCATCCTTTCGATCAACGGCACCAAAATTATGTCTAACCGATCATAATCAAAATTTATCGCCCGTAACCTTTCCGCTACCGGATGCACACACATGTCAACAGGCTTGATGGCGGTTGCAACACGGCCCAGCACGGGTCATGACATTTGGGCGAAGCCACCAGCCGCGTGTTCCGGTGCCGGTTGGCATCGGTCAGATAATGCGAATAGGCTACACACCTTGGTGGAAGTAATTAACCGGCATCCATTTCGCGAGCATCCCACAACCAGGGCGTAAATAACCAACAGTCACCCGATGGGCTGATGTTCGGAAGGATGGGCCTGAATCGACCGAGGTGTGGCATAAAAATTGGATGTGTCCACCGGTCGCCCAGGCAAACACGGCATTGCGTGCCGTGGGTCGCCGAGCGGAAAGGTGACAAAACGGTAATCAAACGTGATGACACATCCGAAAGATCTAGAATGACTGGCACACGTACACGGGCACACACACACGTTTTCATTCCTGGTAGTAAGGCACTTGGCTTTGAATTATTGAGCAACACCTTTATAGGTTGTTTGCCGGAGCAGGCAAAAAGGTACGAGAATCATAATGTTTCATCTCTGCTTTTTTGCTAATAAAGCGCCACCAAACCTGACTACCCTCATACCGAATCAGGTGCAAATTGACATTTGATCGAGCTTGATTTTGTCAGTGGCAATCTATGAATGAGAACCTTTTCCTCCAGAGTAACCAGACTCTACCTAACCTAGAGTATCCTCCAGAAAATGGGTTCTAAATTTATCTAAATCCGATGAAATTTTGCCTTCGCCAAGTTTGTGTTGTCTAAAAGGTCTTGGTTGCATAATGGAACCCGAAAAAAACGCAGCAAAGTACCTTAGCTTTGGTCCTAACCTCAGTATTCCGTTACCAGCTCCTCTCTATCTCTCTCACTCTGTCTGTCGATCTCTCTCTCTCTCTCTCTCTCTCTCTCTCGCTCTTTCTCTCTATCTCTATCTCTCTCTCATGGGAGCCTTTAATCGATAATAGCCCAAAAAGGCCACCGAAGCCGTACAGCTCTTAGATGTAATCCTCACAAAAGACTCCATTATTAATACATCCTACCAACGGCGTGTTCCACTTACACCAACACTCAAAAAATAAGGCAGATATGTAGCCCGATCCACTTCTGAGATTTGTAAATTATTCCAACGCTCCAAAACGCTCCCCACAACACACTGTTTTACACTACTCCCATAGCATTACCAGTAAAATCGGTCCGCCTCAGCCTCAGTTTCGTTAGCAACTGATGCGATTGACGAGTAATCTGTACAAACGAAGAGGTTTACCACACTTGCCCGATGCCTTCGTTAGCTTCTGTAACGGAGTTTCTGTAACGGTTTAAGGGAAGCCTCAAGCCCAAGCCTGTAGCAGATAGAACTGAAGTCTGATAGTACTAAAAAACCCACATCGCTCCGAAGCGCTTATCAATTATCGAAGCCACCGTACGGGGGATGACAAGCTGAGTCTTGTCACCAGTCCACCGGGAAAGCTAGCAAGGGTAAAAATGAAAAGCGCCAAACGAAAAAAGGACCCATTGGCAGACGATACGATTCGCAGGATGAAAGCATTTTAATCCACTCTAAAAACTCACCCTGCAACCACATTCTAACCCTCGCTAGAGCTGTGTCGCTAGTGGCTCTAATGAAACTAAATAAAACATTACAAACATAGGCGCTTACTTAGAGCGATGCGTGGTGGTATGGTATCTTGCGGCTGTGCATGTATAAGGCAGCACATGAAACATGAACGAGTTGTAGTGCTCGATGCTTCGAGCAAATTGCTGAATTATTTGCTTCGTCGGTTGAGTTTTTTTTTGTTTTACAAAATGCTAGAGCTTCGATCGGATTTTGCTGGAATATTACACACGGGAAAGGTGAGATAAGTTGCTGCTATTACCGGATTTCACATGGAGAAACACAATTTCCTCAAGAAGGGAAGGGTTCCGGATGCCCGGCCCGACCCCGGGTAAGGTCAGGTCAGGTGAAATATAAATTGTGTACGTCCATGAAAAGAGAGAAAAAAGCCCCAAAAGGGATCCCATATGACCGCACTAACTTCATAATCTAGCCCACACGTATCCTAAAATGATCGATCTACATCGATTCCTGAACTTCACCTCAACCCTAACTAGATGCAGAGAAGGAAGGAGCACGCGATCCGTGGCAGAGAGATAGCAAGAAAGATGACGGGAGGGTGGTAGCTGGTAGGTTATCTCGAGCTGTTTTGCTCGGCTTCTCGGAGGTCGTCCAAGCCGTCAAGGTTTTGGAATCTTGGCGAAGGGATGGGGAAAGGAGGAGATGGGGGGAGGGGGGCGATAAAAGGAGAAAAGTTCAACCCCCCGTCCTGAAAATGCCCCGAAAACCCAAAGGGTCGTAAATATCGTTCGGCTGTGTTTTAATCTTTCCAATCTTTCACGCCCTTCGGGACTGAAACTTCCCCTGCCGAAGCCGCTCCGCACAGCGTACGGGTCCGCTGTTGCCCCAGTTGACGCCAGCACGGAGGTCCGGGAGCCATCGACGATTACATCGATGGAACTTTTTCGGTTACTTTACTATGCAATCATAAATAATCCTACCCGCCAGCCGCCCTGTCGCTAGTGGTAGTTCCCACTCCTGGGTGGAAGTGGCTGTGACATTAGGGGGTTGGGCGAGCGGTCCCTTTTGACAACGCACCTTCTCGCTCGCTCGCTGGCTCTCGAATTTGGTGCGAATATTTTCACCTGTGACTTTTTTGTGTTTGGTGTGTTTGATATTTTTACCACTTGGTGCTCGGGTATGATCGCACGAAAAATTGTCCAAAACTTTCAGCCTTTTATCCGACCCTGGTAAACACATACATAAAGCTGCCAAACTAGCCGGCTTCACGAACGCAAAACAAGCACAGGCACACACACAAGCTTGATAATATTTTTGAGAAACTACCCGGGAAGCTCACCCCACTTGTGAGTGTATCGAAACGTGATCGATTTCAATCCGTGTAGTACCTGTCCCGGACGGTTCGACCATCATAGGAGTGACAAACTGTCACGTAACAGCCAAAACAAACAGAAAATACCAATACTCCAAGCGATGAAATGTATTTCTTGCATGTTCAAGCTCCGACAGTCAAAATGTCATTTCAATCAGCTTTGGCGTGTGACGACGGCCGCACAGGTACAGTAACAATCGGTCGCTCCAAGGTAAATCGATTTACTGTACTTATTTTACTTAATGTGAGCGAAACGATTCAATTTGGTACTTCCAATACTTACCGCCCGTGACTCGACCGAATCGATGCTGCCGACGGTGAGGATCGCCAGCGCGAAACTAAGGAGCAGCTTCGCCATGCCGGATGGTGACGGTGTTGCGGGTCTGCTGCAACGTCCTTGACACGCGAGTTTTGCCTTTCCGGAGCGGAGGTTGAAAGAAGCGAGCACGCTGGGGCACCCCGGCAAGGGACTGGTGTTGTATTAATCTAAAAATCTAGGGAGAGTGTATGGGAATCGTTGCGTTACTTGCCGGTGTTTAGAAACAAGTCTATTTTTTACTTTGCGGAAATGTCTCAGATATCCAACCGAACATCGGTTTCCGCTGGAAGTTACGATGATACACGTAGGTAAACGTCCAACGGCCAAGAAATGTTACTTAATTAAAATTGTGCATAGAGAGCAAGGGCAGCAGCGGCACCACCAATAACAAAACGAAGGGTCATAACCCTATTACCAATGCTCCTGTGGGTGTGCTGTACACTCATGGTATCGCAGGAGCATGCGATTAGCAACAACTCTGCTGCAACAACGCTCTGCAATGGAAACCATTCCATTGACCCTTTTCTTTTCGATTCCTTTTTTCCACTATCAGCACAATCAGTCCTGTCCGGTTTTATCTGCACACGTTTCGCCCTTTTTTGTTTGTTCTTGCGACCATGGCTCACACAAAATGGCTGCCACCCTAGTGCCGTGTAATGAATGAGCTTTCGGGCGAACGAAGAAATGGTTCTTCCAATCAACCACATCCTGTTTTTTCCCCCAGCTCTTGCTCTCCGTCCTTCTACCCAATCACTAGAATGCTGTAAGAGAAAGCAGGCAAAACAACTCGGAGACCGGAAACATCGAAAGGCACAAAGCAGTGTAGACCACCTTCGAAACGGATCTAAGGGGTCGCACTGGGCGGACATAGAAAGAAGTAAACACCGCAAAGCGAACAGCGGCACCGATAGTGGATAACGGGTGACATACCGAGCGTCTTATCGTGAACGCAGGTTTTGGATATAGCGTCACTTGGTGGCGTGCCAACTGTGCCGGTTAATGTGTAATGCCACAACCAGTCTGGTCTGATTGGAGGCGTGAACACGATAACGGCTAACAATGTCACATAACTCGACCGTTAGAGCCTGGTCAAAGATCCTAGAACCTGGCCAGTGTACGCATCACACGCAAGGACAACGTGGCGTTCCAGCACGGCAAGTGTGCTCTTCTACGCGTGACGCAGCCAAAGCTGCTTAAGCTGCAGGGCCGAGACCGGAAGATTATCGGTTGCCAAATGACTTAAGTGCTCGAGCACCCTTCACCCAACAACAAGCTGCCTCAATTGGTACAATTAATTTACGTAACGCCCTCAATGTCGCTCTCCTATACACACACACGCACACACAAGACACTGGGACGATCCTGTGGGTGCGCTGGTCTTTTTGAATCGTTCGTTTGAGGCATGCCGGAGTGTACTTCCAAAGTGTTCCTCCGCCGGTCTAGCGCCTCAGGTTGATTGGTGTATTGAACTGACGAGCGGCGTGTATATGTGTGTACAGCTGGTCGTACAATCGGCCCAACAAAGGGAAAATAACGCGGAGGCGTAAATGACGCATCTTTGGAGCACCTTTTACGAGAAGCAATTACGCACCGTCACTAAACTGCGGCACCGGAAACACTGAACCGTGCGTACACGGTAAACGTTCGAACCTTAAGGATACTGGTTACCACTGGAACCTAAACATATAGCACACACACACACACACACATCCACACAGTACAAGAGTGATACAGGAGTTTACCGTTCCGTACCGTACCGAACGCTCCGATAGAGTGAAGTCCTTGCCGACACGGCCGTATCCTTTTTGCTGCTGGAAGTTGCGGTCTCCGCTGTGTCGGAACGTTCGGCTTGCTAGCGATGCGACACGAAGCAACATCCCCGCAGGACGATGATTGCGATTGCGGAATTGTTGCTCCTGCTCCGGCCCGAATGTGTTAGTGCGATTGTGCAGGTGCGAGCAAAACAGCCGCCTTTGCTATATAGGTCGTCTCGCTCTCTGTACACTACAAGGACAGACTGTGCAGCTAAACACAGCATTTACATTTTTATTCAGAAAGAACGAACACGTACTACACTTGATAGAATACAAAAGAGAGAATAGAGTACAAAAGAATATAATAAAAAGATAGTATGTAGGATGTTATTTATTATTTATAGCATATTATATTATTTATTATTTGCCAACAAATTGTGAAATTAAAGATAGACCTTAACTTCGTGTTCTAGGAACGAAGTCATTCCAATGTCGGAGTGTATTGGAACACTAAAGTTCTTTTTTTTGTTGATTTTGAGTAGGGGAAAGATAGTATGTAGGATATTATTTATTATTGTCAATAAATTTGAAACTGTGAAAATAAAGTTGCTAAAGAAACTATTTTTTATTGGTATTTAGACCTTAACTTCTTTCGTTCTAGGAACATCGTTGCTTGAGGAATTTATGTCACAGTAATGTAATTATGCCGGTCTCCTGGTACAGTCGTCAACTCATACGACTTAGCAACATGCCCGTCATGGGTTCAAGCCCCGAATGGACCGTGCAGCCATACGTAGAACTGACTATCCTGCCTTGGGTAATAAACAAGTCACTGTAAGCCAAGCCCAAAAGTGGTACAGACTGGCCTTGACCGACAACGGTTGTTGAGCCACAGAAGAAGAATGTAGTTCAGTATTTAAGTAACATATTAAGCGGTTGTCCTTACTTAAAATCAACAACATAAAAAACTTTAGTGTTTCAACAAACTCCGACATTGGAATGACTTCGTTCCTAGAATACAAACGAAGTTATGGTCTAAATACCAATAAAAATAGTGGCTTTAGCAACTTTATTTTCTATTTAGTTTAATCCCTTGAAAAATACAGCGTATTTTTATTATTCCCGTTTTCTGATAAAATTCAGCTATTGCACTAGTTCGACATAAATGCATTTAATGTGCTACATTTTTGTGTTTAATCTGCACAATTTACACAATCAAATTTAGAATATTGCATATCACCAAATACTCGTACAATGAAATCCGCGCAACTGCAGAACCGACGTTGTATGTCTACATATTATCAAAACAACAAGAACAACAAGCTACAATAAAATTAAAAACCTGATATGAAAAAAAAATTCCCAAGCTTTCTAGCGGCTTCTCCATAGTTTCTTTATTTATATAAAAATAATAATACAACAGTCAAATGTCGAGATAATTCCAAACGGTCCAAAACGACACATCCGTTCGAATTACTGTCGTCAAAGCACGAGTGTGAACGCGTGAGGATAACGTGCTCCGTCGGGATACGAAGACGTCCGAAGAGATCCACCGATACTGTACGATTACACGGACCGCTTCAGGTGCGAAAGTGGTGGAGCAAAATTCGTAAAATATTATTTTCAAACACACGAAAATTACGCTAACCTCGCAGCTTCTTCGAAAGGTAACATCATCATGCTAAGTTTTAGAAAAAGAAAAGACAGAAATCCAGAACAGTCCGCTTTAATGTGTTAATAGCCATACGCATGTTTATTGAAGCGAAAATATTTTTTTGCAAATTACAGAAGTTTAAGTAGCAGGATAAAAGACGCGAAACCAAATAAATAGTCATAGTCAATAGTATAGGCCAAAATCCACGCTCTCTTTCTCTTTCTTTCATAGATCATTGGGTACGTAATTTGTTTTTCTGTGGAGGTTTCCCATTTGTAAAAGCCTTTACAAATTTAAGCCAGTCCCGTGGTACAGTCATTAACTTGTATAATTTAACAACATGCCCGTCATGGGTTCAAGCCTTGTATGGACCGTGTCCCCCAATGACTATCCTACTATGAGAAGTGACTGATAAGTGACTGCTAGCCAAACAGATTAGTGGCACAGGTAGATCTTGATCGACAACGGTTGTTGCGTCAAGAGAGAAGAAGTTACACAATTTTAATAGCAAAAGCATTCTAAACCGGACATGAAGAAGCAAAGTGAGTACAACTGATCCGAAGCAAGGCGCGCCGGAGTAATGCCGGCGGGCTGCCCGATCTATGGCGGCGTTTGGTTGGCAGCAAAAGCCCACACACCTATATCTATTGGTACTTATTTAACCTGATCTATTAATAATCGAATTTCGAATTCGCTAAACCTCCACAAAAAGGGTGCGTGTGTGATGTATGTGTTCGTTGTCCTGGAGATTGCTGACCGTCTCTTTCTCACCCCTTTCTGCGGAGGATGTAGCAAGCAGTGACACACCAAAAGGCTACGAAATCTTGTTCATCCTTAGTACACTAGTAGCTGTGGCCGTTTCTCCCCTCCTCTACATGCATGTGAGCATTGCGTCAGCAAACAAAAATTCTAACACAACAACAAAAAAATACGCAAAAGCTATTGCCTTTCCTTCTCTATTGCCTATCTCATTTGCTTTCTCGCTATCATTTACCCCGCTCCTCCATCACCATAGTGCACAAAACGTAATATCACACCGCCGGCCTACGGACGGTGTTGGATTTGGAGTTGCGGTGCGTTTGAATATCTTTCGGAGTTCGGCGTGCGTCCTCCTAACTGTTTTTCGTCCAACCTTAGGCGCGCAACCTGAGGAGGCGTTACACTGCTGAGAACATTAATTTTGAGTGTTGGAGCTGCTTTTTACGCTGGCAGAACACGATTGATAGCGGGATCGCGGGGACGAATAAACATAATCGGAACAATTAAATTAAATGGCGATTGCAGAAAATGCTTGCGTACGTGCCCTCCGCAAAAGCAAACCGCGACTAGCACGATCTTTCCAGCCCCCGTGCGCCACCGGGTAGTAGCATACGAATGTATATATCTCGATGGTTTGTTTGTTTCTGTTTGTTTGTTTGTTGTTTTTTGTTTGAGGCACGAGAAATCGAACGTGAGGTTTGGTGGTCGCGACAAGTGTAATTTTTCGCCAAAAACGGAGCTTAGTTGTGCGCGATCGGCACCATCGTTTCACCCGCGAGCAGGGCCTCCGGCTGGATCGGAGCGTCCACCGTCAGCACGCCGTCCTTGCTGAGCGACGACTTGATGTTCTCGGGCAGGCAACCCTTCGGCAGCATAAACTCCCGGTTATACTCTCGGTACACCGACTTGGTGTCGGACTTTTCCGCGTGCTCAGCGTGCACCAGCAGCTTGTTGTCGACCGTCTTCACCACGATCTCTTCCGGCGCGTACTGACTGACGTCGAAGCGCAGCTTCAGCACCTTACCGTCGCCATCGTCCTAACGAGAAAAAAGAGGTGCGTACATTAGTTCCGTGAGTCGAAAAGATACGGATCATTTAGGTTTTCAGTTTTCCTGGCGACTTACCTGAATCAGCGGCGAGCAAATGTCCGAACCGCTCTGGGACTGTGGGAGCTTCATTGAGGTAGCGGCGTTGGAGGTAGTCGAGCTGAAAAACGAAACGTTTTGTCGGAAAGCAGTAAACAAAATTAGTTTCTATTGCGTACACGCAGCTAATCCCGGCGCGCACGTCCCAGGAAGTCGCGACCAATAATTGCGCTTCCGATTAGGGACTCGCCCTGACAGGGACACTCAACACACACGCACAGAATGTAAGGGATAAGAGTGAGAGCGTAAACGTAAACCAAAAATGATGCTCGGTACATGCTAGGAACTTACACCAGGAGCCACCCACCACGCATATCACTCATGACCTCCCTATTACCATCCATGAAAGATTTTTTTTTTGTTCAATCTTACCACAGTGTGCGAGGATACACAAACACAATGTGCAGGTGAGTGACTGCGGATGTGTGTGTCTTTGTGAACGTGAGCAAATTAAAAAGATCAAAATGGAAAACATAATCCGATGATCTGACTACCAAGATCAGTGCGTGGAGGCGTTACATGACTCGAGCGTGCCTAACGCATGCTAATAATGTTCTAGTCTAGCTATTTTTTTTTCTTACACATGCAACAGACCCATCACATGCACGTAAATCAGCAATCCAGCATGTGTGACTTTGAATGTATTAAAGCGACCTCCTACTAGTAACGTATGGAACATGCAAATGAGTGACGCTAAGAAGAGTAATTAATGCAAATGAGTGACTAATCAAAGCGGTCGAGATCCCTTCGCCCACTCCTACATCCGCTTCTGATCTAAGCTTCATCAGGCTCAATGTGAGTGCGCCAGATTCTTTCCTTTTATGGACATTTTAAGTCCAACTTGTTCGACGGCTCCAACAGCTTCTGCCACAGAACAACTGATGACGAATGCGCGTTCGTCGGGATTGAAATACGTTACGAGAAGAATTTCCCATACGGTTTTGTCGGTTCGGTATCCGATACGATCTTTTAAATGGTGCCAACGAATGGATAACTTAGCCAAGAACGAGAAGAATATGAAGCCAAAACAGTGCGGATGCTTACCAGATATGATCTAACCTCCACTCAGGATCAGCTCGGAAGAGCTCCAACACGGTACATTTCCATTTAATTTAACACATGAAAGATTTTCAAGACCGTGGACGAATCGCGTCAAGATGGCGTCAACAGTGACAAACCAAATCAACCCCAAGGCAGCGTCAAATCGTGAAAAGACAGCTCGGAGGCGTCTCGAGCGACCTTAGCTGCGCAGAGGCACATTCCGAACGCTGTTGGGTCAATATTTACTCACTAGAGCAAACGCAACAACAGCGGCAGGTGCTCAACAACACACGCTCAACCACTCATTTTTACGATCGTTGGGCAGTAGCGTGGGCTGCCGGGCGCACGGGTTGTGGTGCCCAGTGGGTGTACGCAGCGATATTTTCACAACAAATTCAACGATGACGATTTTTATGACATCATGACGACACTGTGTGTGTGTGTGTGTGAGATCGCTCAAGTCGCTCTCGAATTCGATCTAATTCACCGCAGCTTAGTCACGCCGTCCGCTCGGATTGCCGTAGAAGGAATGAAAATCGTTACAACAACAACAACAACAAAACAAGCCAAGGAAATCAAGCCAACTCGTGATGGGTGGGAGGAGGCGGCGCGTAGTACCGCGGATGTAAAAGCACTACACCCCCTCGTGAAGGTATGCAAACGAAGTATCAGGGCCGCTCATGTGATGGACGGAAAAGGTAGTGTTATACGGGATAGTGGAAGTGGGAAGTGTGGAAAGGGTGTATCGCTTCCAATCATCGCCCACGGGCCAATCGCTATTTCTCGACAAAAATAGTGAGAGTGGGTCGGGGGAGTTTATTTCTATTGGACGGGCGAGGTGTGACATCATCACCAGTGCCCATAAGTGTTCCTAATTGTTTGATGTGTACACAGTGGCTATGTGCACACATGCACGTGGGAAGGAAATACACGAACAAATATCATAGACTGACGAGAATATTGTGTTTTATTTATGTTTACGACAATGCAAGTGCAATCACCTAATGCCTTTTTCTCAGTATAAAAACGATATTAATCCATTACGCGAGGGCAGGGAATAAAAATAACACAGCACAGTACAGCATAGCAATTAATTATTTACCATTTTTTTTAATAAAACGCTTCCTCACAGCCTTGTATCACACGTGGAACTTTTTGTAAGGAAATTAATTGACCCTGTCCGGCATGGTCCTATAGTGTCTCTTTAATATCCACGCTCTACCGTACATTAAGCAATTGGTTCATTTCTCGTGTGGAAAACCAATGAAAACCCAAATCAATACAGTGTTTTACAAGCCATTTTGCAATGTGTGCGTACTTGAACTAGTCCAAAGTTAATTTTTTCCCGCCCAAGTTTAATTTTGACAGCCCTATCGAAGTGCAGGTTTTCCGATGGGCAGGTTTGGCTGCGCCTGCCATATCTGTGCTATTCACAAGAAGAAATGTGTTGAGCCTATCAACAGGCAACAAAAACAAAGTGTATTTCACAGAAAGAGATTATCGTTATCGTTCCCGGCACCGAAGTAGCAGCAACACCCCTGCACATGTGAAGGTTTCTTCTCTTTTTTAATGCATTCGAGCAAAACAAAAAGCGCCTCCAATCTGCGATAACGATATTACACTCTTCGTCCTTACCTTCACCTTATTGCTCTTGCAACCGTAAATCACACGTTGCTGGCGCCGAAAAATTCCATTTAAAAATCCATTTAAAACCTAACCACGTTTCAGTGTTTCTGATTTTCTAATTCTCTGGTGCTTTAATGATCCGCTGTTTACCGGCAGAATAGCTGATGAGAGAAAATGGTGTCGAATGAGGCATGAACATTATGTTGTGTGTGTGTGTTTTTTTATGTATGTGCGTGTGTGTGTTTTTTTTCTGTCAAACGTAAGTAGTCATAAAATACGTTCTTGCGAAGAATGTGTTAGTTACTCAGCGCCGTGTAGCGCCAGCCATGCAACGTGCTACTAAAGAGAGATAAAAACATGCAATTACTAACTATACGATTTCGATATTAGTTACGCCAAAAAGAGACAGAAACAGACAGAAAGAGAGATTCAGAGGTAGGAACAAAAATACAACTTGCCTACTATTTGGTAAGTTTGGTTAAATCTTAAATACCTGGACGATGTGGCAACCTTCTTGGAGGAGAAGCTGCACACACGCAACGCGAATCGGACACAGTCAGAGACAGTCCGAGGGATGACATTTCGTCATTTCGGCATCCGCAGGGGACGGTGGGGGAAGATGGTTTGGGGGGGTTGAAGGTTTTTACGGGAGGGAAAAGGGAAGGACGTGGAGGAGAACAAAATATAAATATATATAAATTGCGAAAGAAAGCACAAACATGGTACAGGATGCCGAAACCGGTGCGGGTCACCGGAATAGGGGATGAGTGAAGACACCCACCGTTGGGCCCAACGGGGTACGGGATTTTTATGTTGCGTTGCGTGTTAAAAAAGAGAGGGAGAGAGAGAGAGAGCAGACGGGGAAGAAAGCAGAGAAGGAAGAAGAAAAAAACATCACGGTCAGTTTTATGTTAACTTGAAAAGTACACGGTGGAGTCGGAGCATAAGACGGGAGTTTCGGTCGTTTTTTGTGTTATACTGCGTTGTAACAGGCCACCCGATTGCGCCTCCGAGCGCGCTTCTGATGCCACGGATTTAAAGGGGCGTTGTGACAGAAAGTGGGAAGTGGGAAAAAGGTTCATTAGGCTGCGAAGCGCATGTCGGACCGTATTGTAGTATATAGTTTTTGCTTTGCCGCTCGCATGTAAAATTCAATTAGTAGCCCATTAGGGTTCAAACACATTCCATTCGTCCGAAAGCATTACTGAAGAACAAAATAAGTTAATTCTATTTTATTGTTATTGTTAGAGTTTTAAATCCTATGCTAAAACAACACATCCAATCTACCAAGCTACACGCGTTACGCGGTGTTATATTGCGCTGTTGCTGGGCCACATGGGGCATTGCGACCATGTAACGTATGTTATATTAATGGCTTTTTCTTACAATTACGCTTGTAACGCAGGCATTATCCCAAATCCAAATTTAAAGAGTCTAATATATTGAAAAATTTAAATCATTTTCCCAATAGGCATAGGTCCAATAGACCTAATAGTACGCGAAATACACGAAAATTCAAATCCATTAAACTTAACCATTCAGTCAATGGCTTTTCCAAAAAAATGTGGCATCAATATCGTAACATTTGTTTGCCTTTTGCTGTAAAATGGTTTAAATACTATTAAAGATTCCCTTCTAAGCGAACGAGTTCAATAACACGACTTTGATTGGTTTCATGTCCCAGGAAACTTAAAACCTACACTGTAAAACCGTAAATAACGGTACTGAACCCATTTTGACGCCCTCTTAAAAGCGTGACATATTACGGCCTCCCAATATCGCTCCATGTTAAAAAAAAAAAAAAATCACAAACCGGCCTGGTGCACGCACACACCTCCCAGTCCTGCCCAAATGCATTTTCATGCAACAGTGTGTAAAATTGCATCTGGGCGTGTTTTTTTTTTTGTTGTTGTTGTATCTAAAGAATGTTCGCGTTTTCCTCTGTTTGGTATCACCCTCCCACCTACCCGCCAACCCCGTGCGCGAGGAAATTCCAACTTCAGCGCAGGACGTTATTTCGGTGTTTTGCGCGGCCACATGCGACGAGAACGTTCCCGGCGCACACGCATGGAGCTGCTGCTAGCTGTGCGCGCGCCAAACCGCGCTTCCCTCTTTTCCGTGACCATCCCGCCCATCTCCTCCCTTTCGCTGCCCACGGACAACATATCCATATTTATTTCAGCCTGCACCTCATCGTCTATTAATATCCTCCTCCGCGTTTGTAATACACAATATATCGCATCTCTCATTCTCTTTTGTGGCGGCGGCAACGGTCTTTGCAGGTTTGGTGCCCGAAGACAGCTCGATGGCCGCCGTTCGAAGTGTTTGTTTGTTTGCCAGAGTGTGTGCCGTCCCCTTCGGCAGCGAGTGAGCGGAGAAACGAAAACGAAAACGAAGACAAAAAAAAATACCGCACACAGAGAGACACACGGACAGATCTTGGGGAAAAGGAAACGCACGGGCCGCCCTTGGATGCCCGAAGAAGGAAGAAAGGCCGCGCGCTCGGTTGGCGTGACTCATGGCCGCGCGGTGCCAACACACTTCACCGATGTGGACGGCCTTCTAATAATGGTGGCCTTTCCTCCCGCCCTGCTGCCTGTGTGCATGTGTGTGTGTGTGTTTATGCGCGCCATACACCCAAACAGAACCACAGCTAGGGAAAAATCGGTGGAAAATGCGGACAGGATTACTGGCACGCCGCCGCCGAAGTATATGTGGCGATTTATTTTTAGAACCGACGAAACCCCATCCACATTAATACCAGGCGGTATCCCGCTACGTTTCGTACGAAATCTGAATTTCCGAAATTCCGGCGAAAAACGTTCCACGGTTGCTACTCCCTGCTTTTTTTTCTTTTCTTTTTGTTGTAAAAACTCATTCGAAATTAAGCGCGTTAAAGGGCAAAGTGCCCTTTAAACCTACCTACCCCGCTGGAGGAATCCTGGGCGCCATTCTGACGGCGCCGATCCATCATTTATCGCCCACCCGCACAGATACACGGAGTTACTCCCCCGTTCTCCCTGTTCCCGGCACCTACCTGGACGTGGTCTCGAAGAAGTTGGGCTCGCGGTGCATCAGATCCGAGCGGAACCGGGCCATCTCCTCCTCCATCTTCTTCATCTCCGAGTCGAACCGCTCGCGGATGCTGGAAAACTCCGTATCAATCACGCTGAAGTCGCCGAGTTTGATTGGGATGTTGCGTTTGTTTGCGTTATCGGCCATGATGCTGCTGCTGAGTTTGCTGTGATATTTCGCTTGCGAGCACGATTCAACAGTTGACTGCAAACTGCACTTGCTAGGACGCTGCCTACGGAAAACAACACTGTGTCGCACACGCACGCACACGCACACACACGCGCGAGGGATAATGGAAAAAGTTTAAAACAATAACACTGCCCTTCCGCGGCTGGCGACGGGGATGGTGAGGATGCGAGGGAAAAGGCAAAAGGATGCTCGCTGGGTTGTGTGTTTAGTCCCTTCGGGGCCTTGTCTGCGAATGTGTAACCTTTGTGGGGTTGTAAATTGCAAGTGGGCGGCTTTGCTGCTGCTGCTGCTTCTTCCTTTCTTTCTCACTATTTCTTTCTCTCTCAAACACACACTCTCTCTCTCTCCCTCTCTTTCGTTCTCTGTCTTGCGCGGCTGCGTCGTGTTTCACGAATCGAAAATACTGTGTAACTGGCGTGCTTTGCCGGAATTGTGTCAGTATTTATTGTGCGAGATTCGACAACGCTCGCTCTCTCTCTCTCCTACCCTTTCTCTCTCTCTCTCTCTTTCTCTCTCTTGCTCGCTTGCACCATGAGGGCGTGTGTGCGATTTCGACCAGCGGGGTCGGACATCTGGTCGATCGGATGGTAAAAATGGCCACCGATCGGAATCGGCTGGAAAGCCCCTCCCAAGGGGGAACCCATTTTCATCGCCATACTGCCAGAGGGCAACTTGTTCGAGGCAGAAATGGCGTGCAAAATGGAGAAAATTGGTGTTTTTCAACCGTACCTCGGGAAAAAAGGGATGACGTTTACGGTGTCCAGAGCGGGCTGTCAGTTTGCCGGAATGCTGTCAGCAGATTGCTGTGGGAGATTTATAAATTTTGCTTTTTTTTTGTAAATCAAATTATTATATTTTTGAAACGTTTGTTCAACAACGTACAAAATAATGGTTATTTTTATTCGGCAAAATTTTGATGCTATAATTCGTTACTTTAGATGAAAGTTTTTCGCACTCACAGCATCACGCTCCTGTCATCGTTTTCTGACAGCATGTTGAGCGGAAAATGTCCGCCCTTTTTGCCCCTTTGAATCTTTCCGTTTGTGTTTATATTATTTTATTCTTTTTCAATGTTTTCGCATTTATCGCTGTGTTGCAGAACCCGTTCAATTTCCTATTGTTTTATACACAAGTACGCATCGAATGGTATAAACACGTTTCACAACAACATTTGACAAATCCAGCAACACTCAAACATAAATGTAAACAAACCCTCTCCTAACAGCGGTACATAAAAAATCAACCCTCGCAATAGTGATTTCTTGCCCGTGTCCGGTGTGTGCATGAATGTCTTGCTAAACTAGGCTTTTATAGAAATTAACAACATTTCCTAGCCCGAATCGTGCACGTTCATCGGAATGCTTCCGCCAAAACCATTCATTTGCCTTCCACATGCTAAATTAAGGTTTATGTCACAAACAGTTTCCCATTCCCGGGTCGGAGGGTACAAAAAAGACGAATGGGTAAATTGGTGTTGTCGGTGTTGTACCGTCTGTTTGTAGCAACTGGTAAACGAACTTGAAAGAATTTATTGTAAGGTCATCGGCATAACTGACGCAAACAAATCGTACAAGTTGTTTCTTTCAAACGGCTTCTTCCGGTTGCCCCCGCTGGTCCACAAGGCATTAAGTGAAAGTTACATAACTTTTAAGCCATGTAAAATCATTACATTTTGACGAGAGCAGTCATCATGCATCTCCTGGTTCAATGTTCACGCAAGCCTCCTTTAAAGGCCTCTTTACACTATTCAATAGAGCGGAACGGATGGTGCTAGCGATAAACGCGTCGTGTCTTACACGAACGGACGTAGTTTCATTGCTCAACCAGGGTTCCGGCGGCTCCTCTCTGTAACGGAGGACAGAGTTAAAAAAAACGTTACAATTTCCCAACATTGTTTCCACCTAAGTCCTTTCCCGCAATGTCTGTTCTAACTTTCTTTTTCATATTTACAGATATTGCACACTTCCATTTGCATGGGGTTTATAAGCTGATAATCATCATACAGTTCCCGCTTACTGCCCTGGTCCCAACACAATGCTGAAGAAGGTTTCCGAGTTGCTGCATCCCGCACTGCTGGCAAACGTCACGCAACAGCAGCAAGTCGTCGCACGCTTTCAAGCGCTTCCGAAGCTGCGTTTAAGCAAGGAACCGGTCAAGAAGGAAGCGGCGATCCTGATTCCGCTCTGTCTGGTCGACGGCAAACTCAGCCTCCTGTACACGCTCCGGTCTAACAAGCTGCGAAACCACCGCGGCCAGGTTTCCTTTCCCGGTTGGTGCACGGTTCAGGCCGAGTTGCCCGCGAGTTGTCCTGTTTTACGCTAATACTAAACGCATCCTCCTCGTTACACAGGCGGCATGAAGGATGCGCGCGATGCCAGCTACGAAACCTGTGCGGTGCGTGAGTTTGTGGAGGAAACCGGCCTGCCGAACGAGTCGGTACGCGTTTGGGGCCGAGGCAATACCATCATTCCATACTTTGGCCCGTCGATCACGCCGATCGTGGGCCACGTCGCGGACTTTGCGCCGAGCCAGCTGCGGCTGAGCACGGACGAGGTGGCCAAAGTGTTTACCGTGCCGGTGGAGATGTTTGCCAGTGCGGCAAACCGGCGACACACGCAGTACCGGGCCAACTACACCATGCCGGTGTTTGTGAACGGAGACGAGACGGTCTGGGGCATAACGGCCATCATTACGCATCTGTTTCTAACGGCATTGCTTCCGGGAGCGTACAGTGCCTCGTTACCGTTTGTGAGGAAATACGAAGCATTAAAGTCCTAGAAGCGACGGTCGGTTTTACGTTGCGTTTTGCACTTTCGGCTTTGTAACATCTGACTGTCATTTTAATAAAGTTTCCTTTCAACGCGTGTTAAAAACTGCTTCAGTTTTTTTTTTGTATTTTCAATTCGAAAAAATGTTGCCGTGGTCACATTTTATATGTTCATTCTTTTATTTCTTTAAGATATTTTAAAGTGCCAATAATCATAAGAGGGGAGAGGGGGGGGGGGATAAACGTATCGTTAAAATGAAGAAAAACAGCTGTCTAGTCACAGGGCGCACATGTTCCCGTACAAGCGCTTGCCGATACTTCATCACGCGGGGACATTCTTTTCTCACAATAAAAAACAAAACAAACCGTGGCAAATATGCTTCCTGTTGCTTTAGCCAGAATACTAACACCTACTGCTTACACCAACCCTTTGTTCTTCCACACCCGCTCTCAATCTCTTTTTTCTCACCATCTTTTTTCGCATCATTTGGGACTCATGAATATGTCGGTTGTATGTATTTTATGCTTATCGATTTAAAAAAAAATAAGGCAGCAGATAGGAGTGTGAAGGACAACTGAAATGCCTTCGACAAAGTGGGATCGGTAAGTAAAACTTAACATGCAAAAACCCTAAATAGTGGTGTAAAAGCCTACATATATTAATTCAAAATTCAACCCCCTTTTACAACTATCACCTGTGAAGTTCATGCTTACTTGCTGCTTTGATTGCTCTCTCCTCTCCTCCTGTTTTGTTTGATTTGTTTTGCTTACATGCAAATGTAGAAAAAAAAACTGGTCGTTTCGTTGTTGGCATTTTTTTTCAGTTTCCATCAAATTGTTGTTTGCTTTCTTTTGCAGGGGTCCTTTTTTCTAGTCTAATTTTGATATCGCATACATGTTGCATAGTATAATTCATCGCTTCACGGTGTGGTGTAGTGGGTGGGTGGCATTTGCTGCTGGTGCTTGGCTCGATGGGCACACTTTAAGTTGTGTGCAGCTTAAAACAAAAAACCAGCCCACACACAACCGCCCCACACACCGAACATTTCGATTGCTACCTATAATATTTTGCACGCGTGAAGTACATTTGTAAAACGGACTAAAATTCATGCTTGATTCCCTGTTCACGCATGATTCCATGGAAGTTCTAGCTTACACTGGAAGTTCTATATTGTTTGCAAGGCAGATGATTTTATTACGAATGTAGAAAATAGATAAGCCGGACCCGCTTGGTCCCACCTCGAACAAGTACAAGTTTCACAAGCTGTACACGATACATCGAAACACAAAAAATCTCCTTCTAAAAAGCGACGTGAAGTGATAAGATCACTCAAGAAAGACAAAAACAATCAGCGTGAAGCGGAAAGAAGTTGTGGTGGTTCAGTGTGTGTTGATTGTGTTTCTCTCCCGCTGGACGTGATTCAAAATCGATGCCCCACCAGTGCATCATGCTGGTGGATAGTAGACTTTGGAATCATTCGTCTAAAACTATTCGTAATGCCTACCCTCTTTTCTACTGTTTCAATTTTGTGTGGTGTTTTGTTTTTTTTTTTTTTATATTGTTGCATGGATTTTTTTTTTCGTTTTCACTGTTGCTGTTTTTTCACCGCCGTGTGTAGCGCGCTTCAACCTAAATCGTGGCGCACTTACTGCTCATTCAAATCAACGGGAATCGATGTGGTGAAGGTTGGCGTCTCCAGCTCTTCGTGCTTTTTCATTTTCAGCATCTATAAAAAACGGTCAAAGAGTGGAGTTATTATGCTGGAAAAATCCAAGGGCATGTTTTCACACTGACAACGGGGGTTAAGGGTTCGAGTGATGTATGAAAATTTACGTGCTCTAATTTTCCAATGTACAAACACTATAATACAAACGTACTGATATAGTTACAGGTTAGGAGATTCTAATGCAATGTTGGTGTTATGGTATATTTATAACGCATGCTGTTAATGCTACATTGATACAACTTCAGTGTTGGTACAATAATTGTACGAGATGCTATAATGATGGTGTGCTATTAAAATTCAAATGTTATTACATGAAACAACCGAACTCAGAGAAAAGAAGAGAACGAAACAAAACATACCAAAGAATATAAAGAAAAATAGTCGAAAAGGGAAACTCTTATTCGTAGACCTTATTTGCTATTTGCACTGAGTGGGTAATATAAAAAGATGGAAATAGTGCAAGAATAAATATTGCCGTCCTCGTCGAGAGTAAGGACGCGTAAAGAGCACAAAATACCAAATGAAACAACAACAAACACCCAGAAACACACGTCACAACGGGGATACAGAAATACAAATTGTACACGATACAACACCATCAAAAAACACAAAGAGAAGGGACAGTGACACAGTTGTTTACGACACATGACACACGACGTGGTGGATCTTTACAAGAAAACACGTACCTTAATGTCACCTTTTGCCTACATTATAGGGCAGGCAGGCGCGGATCAGAACGAACAAACACATTGGGAGGGCGTTTAATGTTGTTAATCACATCAAAGGTAGTTATTAGCGCGAATGTGAGAGGTTATTCAACACGACAAGAAAAAAGATTGCGCCATCATATGGCCAAAATGACGTGAGCGAGATGAAGAAAGAAAAAAAGGAAAGATACAGACAATGTTTAATTATTTATCCTTTTTTTTGTAACACATACTAGGGATGGGATGGGGTTGCAAAAAATAAAAACGGAATAAACTGATGGGAAGGGAATGGAGGTTCTACGGATGAGATTATGTAGAAAGGATGATTGTTTTCTTCTCAAACAAACTATCACTTTCAATGGTAGTTGCAAGCACTTGCAGGGAATGAATCGTTTAAAGGCATCTTAAAGGCATAATATATATATATATATTGCTATCGAAAATGGAAACGGGACAACGCAAAAAAAAACCAACACACACGAATCGTACCTGCTGCAGTTTGTAATGGTTGATGATATCCTGATCGGCTGGACAGGACTGCGTGAACGCGTCTAGCTGATACATATGGTACATGTACCGCCACAACGCCGTTAAATGTTTCTGCAAAAAAAAACAAAGTGTTTTAACCCGCATTTCATTTTCTTCACCCCACCATGATGTCAAATTCGCTTACTGGTATATCGAAGTCGACGAAGTATTTGCCGGCCACTCTGATGTGCTGCAGGCGCGGCATCAGCTCACAGTCGAAGCAGCACATCGTGTCGCCGGTGAGGAAGCGGGTGCCGCGGGCCGCCAGATGATCGTTGATCTTTTGCAGATGCACCAGCAGCGCGTTGTTCTTGTTCTCGTCCTTTTTCACCAGCATCAGCTTTAGCTTCGAGTACAGATTTTCTATCAGCGTGGCCACCTCTTTATCCTGCGGGGGGAGGGAAGGGATGTAAACGTTATCTATCTCTGGAAGGATGCAAAATGCAAGTGCGCGTTTCCCCCCCATACATTACCTGCACGAAAAGATTGTATCCGCCGGGCACCGATTTCATGATGTGCCGCTCGATCTTCTCGTTCTCCAGTATGGCAAGCCCATTGTCTATGAGAATAGGCGGATGTGTGGCCTCAAAGTTGGTGCGAAAATCTGGCGGAGGTTTCTGCATGCACACTGTCGTCACCTGGAACCGGGGAGAGCACCACCACGTGGGGAGGTAAAATAAAGGATTAGGTATGGTATTTACATTGCCATGTATGCCATTCGTGCCGTCAATCACAATCGTTTCATCGCACGCCAAGCCCCAATTCAAGAAACCGTTTTCCGTACCAATACAGCTTTTATCCATTATTTATGTGATGGCTTTTGATTGGTCTGTTACTAAATATAACCCATTTAACCGATTCAGTAATGTCTTAATTGCGGCAACGGCCGACTACACGCTTTTCCGTGCCCTGCCTCATCATCATCATCATCATCATCATCCGCGTGACCTCAGCACAACGTATGATCCGTACCGTTTGCTACCAACCGTCTTAAACCCACCGCCTTCCACCCCAATCGATGCCACCAACCGGTGATTGGGTAACGATTACAAATAAATTTAAATTTACAACTTTTCTCATCGCTTTTCACGGCCGCTCGCTAACGATTTGAACCAACACGCAATGCACGCGCAGGGCGGCCCGGGGCGAACCGGTGGGCGGCATTTATTAACATGCTGTGTGTCTCTGTGTGTATCAGTAAATAAAGCTGCATTACAGCACCCGTTTTAAAAACATACAACAAACGCACACATGCCGCTCTCGAACGGGGAGCAAGAAACGAACCAACAACAACGAAAACAAGGGAGAAAAACAGCATACCTTGGCAGTGTTATTCATACAAAAAATAGTCCGTGGCAAGACCCACTGGATGAAGTAAAACTGAAAACAACTGGACCTTCAGACACGCGGGGATTCGGTACCGTGAGCATGAAAATGAAATGTGTACTACCCTCCCACACAAAGGGTAGTTCGATGTGGGGGGGGGGGGAGGGTGGGCAGGTAGGATTTGTTGCTGCATTTTCTTTTGTGTGTTATGATTTTGTGTTGTTGCTGATCACTGTTACTTTTTTATTGTTGCCGTTGTTTCGGTGCAGTGCGCGCGCGCAATGTCTTGTCAATGGCTAAACTTTCGATCGGCGCGGGTCGGTTGCTGCCGCCTTTTTCGGTGGAGGCCGCTCGCGGAGTTTCATTTATTTATTATTGAACGGACTGTTGTTGATTCTGTGCCAAATACAGCCGAACGCGTCGCGGAGCGGGAGGTGGTTGAACCGAGACGGGGCTGTGTTTACACTTCCGTCCACACGTCGTCTTCTTTTTTGCCCCCTCTATTCCCCCGCATTGCGTACACAACACACTCGTGAAATCCCGTCCTCGTTGGTACCAACTAGCGCAACAACGAAAAAAAAACGCAACACCGAAACATGCGAACAAGAAAAAGCAAACTAGTTAAAAGGAAGCTACGCCGGAGTTAAGCAAGTACGCGGATTGGCGATTGCTTGCACGATTACATCATAGCTCGGGTGTGCACGATTGCTTGCGCTTCCGCCCGTCATCAAGCGCGGTCGGCTTTAAAATGCGTCAATGTCAGGCGCACGGTCAACACAGGGTTGCAATACCGCAGCAGCAGCAGTAAGGGTTGCAGGACCATCTGCTGGCAGAAAATGAATTTTCCTTCCCCGGGGGACACAAAAAAAATGGATAAAAATGAAGAGGGGGACTGTAAAATAGATGATATCATCCGTCCCAGCAGTGGTTTTGTTGACTCATTTACAGCGAAATTTAAAATAGCAGGGCACACGCAACGGGGGCAATGTGTTTTGTTTCGCAGAAAGTATACAAAACCCCGGCCAGTTTTCTGTACGGGCGGCGGTGGTGCAATAGCATCGTGCACCGTCAGCATCTAATGGACCGCGTTTTTAATCGCGTCTAAAATTAAACCAGCGGACGCGGCCGTACGTCACACGCCGGTGAGGCAAACGGCGAAGCGGTCCAAATAATTGGATGCACGACTGGGGTGCGCGCGCGACAAGCGGAGTTTTCTCGATTTTCTCGTGCCCAGTGTGTTGCTGGAGAAGGGCGCTCCAGCTTTTCAGCGTTTTGTTTTTAATTGTTGAATAACCGTGCGGCCCCTGTACTTTTCCACTGTTCCATTATGCATTGGAGCGTGACCGCCCAGCCGTCCCGTTCTCCGACCTGCTTGGAGACGGTGGAGAGGCACTCGCCGATGTTTGGACCCACAGCGCGGGTTGATACTGGATGATGGTAAGCGGGAAAGATAGACACTAGAGCTTGTGTGTTTGTGTATGTGTGTGTTTACCTTCAAGCTGATCGTCTTTAGCTCTGCCAGCAGATACAGATCCATGAAGTACTCCTGACAAAATAGACATGCTCCCTTTCTTCTGCCATCGATGGTTGATGCCTGCAACAACAAAAAACGAAATTAAAGTAATTGAGAGTTAGTTTATTTGGACCGTCAATTTAAAAGCAGAATTAACAACATCATGATAAAGTAGATGAAGGCAAATTTTGAAATGCTTCAAAGATTTCTCATCCAATTTTTCGTACGTCGATAAGCATTTTTTCCTCGACTTCGTTTGGATGCGAACAGATCAATCAAAAGAATTGAGGCACGTGTGAAAAGCTAACGTTCAGATAGCATCGAAACTGAGCAAGGCAGTGGCCACAGCGCCCTTCGACATTGGCGAGACGTTCTAAGTTCTCTCCGGCTTGCCGCGAGGTTCCCCTTTGGCAGCCATACACTGCCTAATATATTCCAAGGCAACCGCAGCCCCACTGCGCGAACGCTTATCCGGAAAGAATAATTGGTGTTTGTGGAACCGTTTGGAAAATCAATTGCATTCCCATTGACTCCCTTCCCCACTGCCCTCCAATCTACCATCCTCCACCAAGTGCAGCTAGTGTGACCTGAAAAACTACGCTCGTATGAGACTGCGCTACCCCTTTCCACCCTCCGCTCTCCGTTGCGATAACAGCTTTGACCGACAAGCGAACACGGGGACACACCACTCACACGGGGGCAGTGATGTGCACGTGTAAATTGCCACATTAGAAGAAAATGGCCTTCCATGTGATGGCGGGTTCCCAGCGCTTGAAATAATAAAAAAAACACGTGCTGTAAGAGCGAAACAGTGACCAGGCGATCCAGAGAGGGAGCAAAGGAAGGGAGACAAAAGGCACATCCGTCAACGGACATCATTTGGGGGGATTTGACGTGACCGGGCGCTTGGATCGATCGAGCTCTCTCTCCCTCCTTGGGTTGGAGTTAGTCAAAAAGGTGGGGAGGAGGAGTACACCCTCTGGATGTGTGCAGTTCATGTGCCGGAGAGAGAAAGAGCAAGCGAATAACAGATTGGTGCTGGTCACGTACATTCACCAGTGGTACAAACGCTGGTTGGGGGGAGGAATAAAAGGTGGGAACTAGAAGCCACGGGTGAGTGATGGGCGTGAAGGGTGAATAAGAAAGGGAAATAATGCCCATTGGGAAAAACGTCCAACAGGGCAGATGACATCATCAGTCATCAAATGGGAGAGAGGTGAGTGACGGCACCATTCTTTCCTTTCGCATTTCGTGCTGCTATTACACTCCCCCGTCACTCCCTTCGTTCGCGTCGTCACATACATATTTACAATGCTCTTCACCGCCGCGGGTCCCCACCCTGTCGCACGTAATGAGGCGAAGGGGTTACAGCGAGTAACCTTGGGCTGATCGGTTTCTCGGTGCCGTTACTGCTGGTTGCTGCTATTGGCCGTTTATCTTGCGCGATTGACCAACTCTTTCCAAGTTCGAGTGTGTTTGTGCAACCGTTCGAGTCCGCGAGCGCGCAGTCATCTGTGTAGGCGTGTTTACGCCAAGCTGTCAACCGGAGATCCGATTCTTACCGCCAGAGGGATATCTTGGCGATCTTTTGGTTCAAAGACTGCAACTTCTCGCACAGGCAGAGAAGGGAATCACACATATATGAGAGGTACCCATATATCAGTAATAATATTTTTGCAATAAACACACACAAGGTTATAGGATCTTGGAAATCTAGATGATCTTCGAAATCCAAACATAAGAATCCTAGGAATAAAGCTAATATTCGAGGAACATCTTCTTCTTCTTCTTCTTTGGCACAACAACCGCTGTCGGTCAAGGCCTGCCTGTATCCACTAGTGCAGTGAGCTTGGCTTTCAGTGACTTATTGTTACCATAGCAGGATAATCAGACCAACGTATGGAGGCACGGTCTATTCGGGACTTGAACCCATGACGGGCATGTTGTTACGTCGTACGAGTTGACGACTGTACCACCAGGTCGGCCCGAGGAACATCTAGGACCCTGCAAATTTTCAATGTCGGGAGCTTTAGAACAAGTTACCAGTAACCATACCCTTGAACATCTTGAATATCGTAAGGTACTACTAGTAGGGAATCTTAGGATCAATTATCCATAACAATTTTAAGGAGCTATAGCTTATAAGTTTTTAAGGATCTTTAGAACATGTTACCAGTAACGATAACTTTGAACATTTTGAATATCGTAAGGTACTACTACTAGGGGATCTTGGGATCATTTATCAAAAAAATAGCTTAATAGCTATAGCGTCTAATCTTGAGTCTTGAGACCAGGGGGCTTGGAGATCCAAGGTCCTTAGCAATCCTAAGGATTCTAGTATTATGATGCTCTCAGAATCATTAAAATCTTAAAATGTATACGATCTAATCATCTTACGGAATGTAAAACTATACAAAAATATGTACATGCTTAAATTCGTCTAGATCGAGAGCTTGCCGTGCCCAAATATACCTATTTCAGTAGCTGACCCACAATTTTTTGGGAATAAAAAACTGTTTGCATTTCAACAATATTTTGTCTGCTTCAATTATATATATGGTGTGCATGATCGTGGCGTTAAAAACAACATCCAACGCCCAGTTTCCGTGCCAGTGTACATAGTAATTGCAACACACGTTGTTAAACATTGGTGCACACTCGGACGTCTCTCGCCTCTGACACAAGACTGCTTTCGGCTAGACCAAAATTGTTTTCCTGCAATGGTAAATGCTGTCCGCTTAGTGCGTTTGGGCGTACCAATTCCATTCCAAACTCCACACTGCGATAGGGTGTTTAGTGGTTGTTGTTGTTGTTTTTTTTTCTAACTCGCCAACGCCCGTCACCCCCAACATCCGCACCATCAGCCGTACACAGGCGGGTGTCGTCATCCGGTGGTGAAGCATTAGACGTTTAAAAAGTGCCGTTTATGAACCTATTGAGCACGGCCAAGTGGAACAGCGTGGAAAAGATAAGATAAAACGAAGACGATTGCGCTACCCATCGGACACGACCCATACATACATGGTCACCCAGTTTGGGACCGGGAGTCGGGAGGGGAAACATTCAAAATTCCCCGCATATGCAGTGCACGGTAGACGGGGAACGACTTTTAAAAGCGATTTTAATTGAAGTGAATTGTTGTGTCGGAAGAAATTGTCTGAACCAAAGGGACACAGGGAGAGAGAGAGACAGAGAGGGCGAGTGTGGAAAGAAATTCAATTAAACTGAAAACATCCAGCCACACACCGAGCACACGGTCTGTCCGGAAGATGCCCGTTTTGGTTTGAACAGATGTTCGATTAGCATTTTTTTTATTCTTCTTTTTGCATGTGTTTTCATTGAAACTAGAAATAGATCTACAAGCTCACGTGTAATGTCCTTCCCGCATTCTTTTCGACGTGTGGTCCACCTGGTCCGCGGGACAAACAAACAAACAAAAATCAATAAAATGGCTAGCAGACCAGCCACGTGGGCTCTATGCTAGAGCATGAATCACCGCCAGGTTTCCGCGTTGCAATTGTACATGAATCTGTTCTCCACAAAGGCGGAGCCCCATGCCCTTTTAAGGCAACAAAGAATGCCTTCGGAAAGACACAACATCCACCGGTGAGCGCGCGCGCAATCCCTGCACCAACAGCATACAGCAGTTCCCCCCACCAACTCCAAACAGATTGGCATTTGGGGTTGAAAACAACGGAATCTTTTGAAGAAAAAAAAACCAACCATTTTGTTTGTGTCTCTGCGGTAACAGAAGGAAGCAAAACGTGGAGTGCCCGCCTTGTGAGGCCGTTGGATTATCGTGTTTGACCGACGATGTTTTTTTTTTGCATTTATGATTCGCAACACGTATGTGGTGGTTGCGATGAGGAAAATGACAAGAGTGTAAGCGAAAGAGAGCAAGAGAGAGAGAGAGAGAGAGAGAGAGAGAGAGAGAGAGAGAGAGATAGGGAAGGACATGCTGAAGCGCATACGGAGGCGCATTAGGGTGGCAAACAAAAAACAGGAAAAAACATACGCCTCGACAGCGCACACACGCAGTGTAAATCACATAACCACGCAACCGAACAAGAATGCTGGTGGTGACGCGCATTGTGTGTAAATTATGTGTACTAAGGGTAAAGCTAAGAGATAGGTGGGGAGGGAGGTGAGAAGGGAGCTGGGAGGAGGGGCTACGATCAAGCTGACCAGCCAACGAACGGTGGTCAACGTGTCTGTCGCATCAAGGAGATAAAAAAAGCATGTTGCAAACCACTTCTGACTAATCGGTCGTCAGAAGGCAAGCGCCATAAAGGCGCGAATGATTGTCGGTTAACAAACAAACTGAAAGAATCTGTCATCAACCACCCTTCCCGCCAGCTTTAGAACGTTGTTTCATGTGCAAATAATAGTTCGTTTGTGTCGCCCGTCTATCGATTGATAACGATAAGGAATCGGTCCGTCCCTCTACCGTTCCGAATGAGGCACACTAACGGCCCCAACGGTTTGATGCACCAGGATTATTTGATTGCCTTGCTTTCGCATGCTACAAAAAAGCAGTCTGTGTCGTCCGAGATGTAGACATAAATTTAATTTGGGAATGTACCCAGTATCTTGAATGGTCCGTCCGCCGTATAATTGTGTCCTACGGTGCGCAGGGAATAGAAACGTGTCCTCTCTCTACGAGTTGCATACATTTACAGACTCGAACGATTTTTTTTTTTTTTTGCTTTTCCATTCGGCAAGCTGTTCCCTCCCGAGTGTGTGTGTGTTTTAAGTCATAGGCAGGGCTTATGATAAGCAATGTAAACATTGACGCGGAAGGTCATAAACCGGCTTTGCTCCGCTACGATACCCGCAGCAAGGGTGTGGGTGGAGTTGTCTCGAGTCGTCAAGGTATTTAAACTTCTGGCGAAAAGGTGGCGCACACTACTTACTCAACAGTACGTCCCACCCCTAAAGCTGTGTGTGTGAATATTCGTTTGTTTGTTTTTTTTTTGTCTGCTGGTGCAACGTTTTGATGCTGACGCAATTATGACTTTTTTTTGTGGGGCTTTTTTTGCCTTTTGTGCACTTGAAAATGCTAAAAAAGGAAAAGGAATGAAGGTATTAGTGTGCAGTCGATATTTATTGGGTTTCCCTTACAAGGCGGAGATTGTTTACCCGGTGTTTCAAGGGTAACTTCAGGAATGAGCAAACATCTTCGAGTCGAGGACAATTTTTTTTGTAGTTTGTGATCTAAAGCCGTATTGTCTGATTTCCATAATATGGAAGAGGTTCGGTTCATTCCAACTTTGTACCCCTGACGGGACGTGGATGCCAATGTATTTGCTGTAGTGGTGTGAGCTCGGAATCAATACCGGAGCTGATTCAGATGCTGGAATCGATCCCGATGCTGAAATCGATTCCGATTCCGGAATCGGCTCCAAAATTGGCACCGGAGTTGACTAATAGTAGGAATAGGTTCCGGAACCAGAATCGGCTCCAGAATCGGAATCGACTTGGGAATCCCAATTTGTTCCGGTAACAGAATCATATTTGACTCCAGAATTAAAATTAGCTCCCGAATGAGAATCAGTTCTTGAATTGAAATAAGCAGTTTCAGTAGCGAAATCAGTCCAGGAATCTCCATGCGGATGGATCTTTTACTAGTAAATTTTGATTCTTTGGGGCTATCAATACGTAGCATCATTGGATCCAAACGTCTCTTCTTATGGAGATGCCGAAACTGATAACGATATTTCGAAGCCGAATCTGATTTTGGAGCCAATTCCAATTCTAGAGTCGATTCCAGAACCAATTCCGGATCTGATACCAATTCTGAAGGCGATTCCGGAATCGATTCCGGAAACTAATTCCGTATCTACTATCCGGAATCGATTCCGGAAACTAATTCCGTATCTACTATCCGGAATTGATTCCAGAAAACTTCAGAGCTATCCGGAATCGATTCCGACGAAAACTTCACTTTTCCCACCACTAATTTAACCTCTCCTTCACTCCAAAGAAAAAAAACCCAAAACCTTTAACCAAACAACAACAAAATCTAGAGAACGCTCAGTGGGCTCTTCGTAGTTACCGCCGAGGACCAAACTCCACCAATGCCAATGCGGGGGGGGGGGGGGTCTGGCGGTTACGCAACTGGCAACCCAGCGCAACTTTAAATCTTGCCATAGATCGAAAACAAGAAAACAAAAATATGCTCGTGACCGTTTTATCTCGCCTTTTCCCGAGGCGTTGATGCCAGTGAGCATTCGCTTTCCCGTTGCCCCGGAGGGAAGGGGTAAACGGGTGCGCCCATTTGGACACGATTTGGCGCACCTCGTTTTGTGTCTTTGGTTTGCGCTCGCCGGGGCTTTCGATCGGTCGCCTGAGCGACTGCTGGAGAGCTGCGGGTGTTTGTGTGAGTGGGTATGTTTTTCACGTGGCAGTACGCTTTGCCCCTAGAACTGAAATGTCACTTACAAACGCAGTACAAACGGAGGATGGGGGAAAAGGGGGTAGGGGAACGCTATTTACCTTAATTATCAGCTCTATTTCGGGCACCGAACCATTCCGGCTGGCTCCATTATCTTGGCCTTCGTCCGACATCGCGCGCGTCAGCTAGGGGGTGTTGGTTGGTTGTTGTTTTATTTTGTACAGGCACTCTTGCACACACACACACACACACACACACACAGGCGCACGCACGCACGATCTGCAGCACTCCCCTTTGGATGATTCTGGCGAGTGTGCTCGCTAGCGAGAGGGAGGGACGACGACGACGACGACGTTGTAACCAACGCTGCTCGTTCGGGTGGCTCGTACAAAAAAGCAAGCAAAACTTTCTCAAAAAACCGCTGAGGGTTTATCGTTTTTGTTGTTGCTTTTTCCCTGCTGTCGATTGTGTTGTTGCGCCGAGCGGATGAAGATGGCTGAACGGAGAATGTTTGATAAAATTAGATGTTGATTGATTGAAGGTGTGTACTTTAAAATAAGAGCGGTCCAAGCTCGGCTGGCTTCGGCTGTGCCAAGGGCTGGGTCTGACTCCGGTGAGCGCACTAGATGTGGCAAAAGGGGGAGCAGCGCGCGAAGGCTCGCTGTTTTGTATTTTTCACCACTAACACATACACACACACACACACAAACATATATATACACACTTTCTCTTCAAAAAAAAAAACGATCGTTTTTCGCTTTCACCCGTGGTGCCGCGCCTCTCGCCGCGGGTTTCAGCGAGCGGAATGTGTGCGGGCTAAACACCTTTGGGGTTTTGTGTTGTTTTAACTACTTGTCGATACCTAGCATGCATACGCATACCAACCGCACACGTACTGGACCGGTCGGTTAGTGCAGCCGTTAGCGCCACCGCTCCTCCGCAAGCAGCGCGTGGCATCGATCATCGCCCGGAGACAACCAGCGATCAGATCAAAATCTCAACCCCAATCTTTTACACACACAGAGGCGATATTCTTTCTACCTGTATCATCCCTCTTCTACTTACAGAATCTTTCAAGACGCAACATTTGAAAGCAGGGGGGCCTCTCTGCCTCTCGCCCAGAAGAAGCCTAAATTATTAGCTACAATTGAAGTGCAAAAAACTCGACCGGACTGGGACTGGATTTTCTTCCTTTTCCTTTCGCTCAAATCTTTCTACTTGCGGGACAGTTTCACAGAAAAAAGGACAACATAAAGTGCGCTTCCCTATTGTGTTTTGTGTATTCCTATCTATATAATTCAAATTCAGTCCAAAACCACACAAAAACCACGGCTCCCTTGTGATCCACTGCCTCACTCTTCCCTCCCATTCCATCGTTTTGGATGTTGCAAAACAACACACGATTTTCGTGCCCGCCCTTCAAACCCCCCGCCAACAACTGGCTAGATGTATGCATGTGTGTGTGTGTATGTGTTTATGGGGGGATGTGTTTTCCAGTTCAACGAGCCCAAAATGCACTTTAGCCAACAGCGCGCGCGCACACACACTTTCCGCTTGCGTGATCAATTTCTTCACTTCACTTCGAAAGGCACCGACTCGCGCGCGCGCGCGCACACACACACACAGCAGACAGAGAGTTGTACACAAAAGGGAAACATGCAGAAATGAAGGAAAGAGAGAGAGAGAGAGAGAGAGAGAGAGAGAGAGAGAGAGAGAGAGAGAAAGAGACGAGGGAGAGGTACCGAAGAGTGAAGGGCAGAGAAAGGGCTGGAACCGGGCAGGTGACGGAGGGACAGAGTATGCCCAATGGGTAGCGGGTGATTGTTTCGATGGTGCAGTTTTCGGTGTGAGTGGACCCTCCAAAAACGGTGTAAAACCAGGGGGAGTGTGGGGAGGGGGGGTACCGAAGGGTGGGGAGTGCCGGGGTTTCGTTGTTTTGTGTGGTAATGCACTGCTCTCTTCCCGCTTTAGTTCCTACGGGGGTCCCGAAAATGGTTGCCTGCTTTTCGCTGTTCAGTTTGCGCGATGACCTCTCTCTCTCTAGTGCGAGAAATTTAACTATGGCCGCCCTCGGTGGGATGCAAAACCGCAGCCACATCCAGCCAGCCGGGTGGACACCATCGCACAGACCCATGGAAACCGCCGCCCAGACACACTGGTACCAGTAACAAAATGATGTAAAAGAAAAATACAACACAACGACGACGGAAATAGGAACACAGCATCACAGACAGGAGACGCACGGCAGACGGTTAACCGCGAGACAAAATCGCTTGGGCTGGCCAAAAAATTCCACCACATACAGTCGGAGACGAAGCGAAAAAGTTACAAAAAAAACAAATCACACATACACACAGACACACTCGTACCGAATGCTAAAACACACACACATACACACAGGACGGCGAGTACTGGGCTGGATTGCGGGAAGCGTCTCTGGGTGGTTGTTGGGCGCAACCTCTTCTGTGCTTGGAGTGCCGTACGCAATTAAATGGTCGTACGCTAGTCGGGCGCAAACAGAGACATACAAGCACACACACAAACACACACACACATACACAAAACGCACCGGGTGGTTGGTGGAAGCCCTTCTATTTTTTTTTGTATCTCCTTCTTGCTTGGGCTCTGTAGGATCGGGAGAGTCGCGCGTACACACTCTTGACAGTTCCGGAACCTTCTGAACGGAGTAGGCTCGAGCGGCCGCCAATAATGCCGCGGCAGAGACCTAATGCAAACACACACATACGCACACACTTAAGCGTGCGCGCGTGCGTGTGTGTGTGTGATTCAATGGAGCGGTGTACGGAATTTTTGGAAAAGCAGGGGTTGTCTGCTTGCAATTCATGTGGAACTTTTAGGCCGAAAATACACAGACCGGAATTTTGCGGCTGCGGAATTCCGCCTGCTGTCAAACCCATATACTAAGTGTCAACGGCAACTTTCCCGAACTGTCATATCCATACATTTTTCAGCAAGCGGAATACCGCGGCCGCGAAATTCCGGTCCGTGTATTTTTGGCCTTACCATTTCTTCCATAGTGGGTATTAGTGATGGGTAAAGATGACAAGCATCCGGTGTCGACTCCGATCCGACTCCAATAATTTCGGAACCGATTCCAGAAGGCCGAAATCTACAAGCATTATCTGGAGTCGTTCGAAATCGTCTGGAGCCGTCCAGAATCGCCCGGAGTCGTTTTGGTGTTGCCCGGAGACGGAGTCGTTCGGAATCGTTCTGAGTCGGAGTCTTCCGGAGTCGGCCGGAGTCGTTCTGAGTTGGAGTCGTTCGGAATCGTCCGATACCTAATGATTCCGTTCGACTACGATCGACTTCGGACGACTCCGGACGACTCCGTACGACTCCTAACGACTTCAACTCCGGGTGGAACTAGTGGTTCCCATTTTGCTGCAGTCTTAATTAGTCGACTCCGATTCGACACCGAAAATTTCGAAGCCAACTCCGGAAGGTAGATCCGTACAGCATTATCTGGAGTCGTTCAGAATCGTTTTGAGCCGTCCGGAATCACCCAGAGTAGCCCGAAGTCGGCGTCGTCTGGAGTCGTCCGGAGCCGTCTGTAATCTTCTCAAGTTGCTCAAACTCTTCCCGAGTCGTCCGGAGTTTCCCAGAGGTACCCTTAGTCACCCAGAGTGGTCCCTAGGAGTCGGTCGAAAAAGATGAGAAAACCCTTATCACAAGCACATTGCAGCGTACGGATCCAGTCGACTACGAACGACTCCAACTCCAGATGACTCCAACCGACTCCGGGCGGAGCTAGTGATTCTCATTTTGCCGGAGTTGGAATCGGACTAACAATAGTCGGTGTCGCATCGGAGTCGTAGGTGCGCTCCAGAGAGCACATTGCTAGTGGGTATAATATACCGAACGATATGATAACTATACTGTAGAAAAAGTATAGAAATGGCTTGCCACACGGAGGGACGGTCACTTTATGGTATGAGTGATTATGTTCTGAAATATTGTTGGGCACCGATTCACATAAATTCATTCTTCTCAGCTGATACTATTATGAAAGTTACAAATACAAACCATCTGTTCCACCTATTTTCTGGACCCCACCCTTGGATGGTCACGCATTCGTTTATGTCGACGCACCCTGCGCTGCACATGCTGTCAGTCGTGTGCGCGGCAATGCTGTCAGTGCTCCATAGACGCGACCATACGTGTGTATGTGTGTGTGTGCGTGCGTGTGTTTGCATCGTGCCGTTTTGCTTTTGTTCAAACGTCAAATTCCAAAAATCAAAATACACACTGGTCAACCGTCAGCTGTGGCAATCAGTGCAAGAAAACAGCACGACCAGCCGGCATCCATCGTGAAAATCGTAGGTAAGAAAGTTTCTGGAAAAGAGACTGAAGATTTATGCGTTCCCGCTTTCTTGTTTCCTCTTGCAGCAGCTGTGATAAACAAGCAGAACGATCATTTTGGCAGCTCCAGAAGTCGCTGGCGTGTTTGTTGATAGAAAACAAAAAAAAGTGTAATCCATTTGTCGACGGTTCACTCACTAAAAGCCCGCGGAAAGGTAAGCAGACAGCAGCACATTGCACATATATTTAAGCCTCTGAATTGTTTTTCTCCCTGTTGGGCTGCACGCGTCGTGGACCGGCCAACCGGTCGCTGGGGGCTCCGTGCCTGTGACGGTACAGCACCGCTGTTTCTTGGTGAGGTGTGATACACCAAATAGAAAGGTAGCCAGCACAGTCCATCAACTTATCGAAAAGACTCCGGTGAGATTGTTCACGTTCAGTCGCCCGTGAACTTTTCGAGGGGCAGAGCATCCGCATTAACACGAGCAAGGGCTCCAAGCGATCCCACGAATGTAGGCGATTTTGTCGAGCGAGAAGTTGTATGAGAAGTTCTGAACCAGAGAAAGATTGAGAAGGAAACTTACTTGTGAGACGAGGTTGGGTGGAATCGGAATCGACCTGCAAATCGCATTTTGCTCCGGTCAGAAATCTGGGAATCAGAAGTGATCCCAGATTTGGAATAAGCTAAGGACTGAGAATCAGTTCTTGATTTGAAATAAGATGTTTCAGATATGTTTCAGAAACGACATAAGTCTGGGAATCTCCATGAGAATGGATCGTTTACAAGAAATTTTTTGACTCTTTGCGGCTATCAATACGTAGCATCATTGGATCCAAACGTCTATTCATATAAGGATGCCGAATCCGACTACGGTTTCGAAGCCAATTCTGATTTCGGATCCAATTCTGGTTCCGGAACCAATTCCGATTCCGGAACCAATTCCGGAGTCAATTCTAGAATCGATTCCGGAAACTGACTCCGGACCTGCTATCCGGAATCGATTCCAGAAAACATAGGAGCTAGCCGGAATCGATTCCGACGAAAACTTCACTTTTCCCATCACTAATGCCGACGTACCGGAAAGTTGATGGAAATTAGCGCCGGGCTGAAAGTGTTAAGCTGCCTCTACCGCATGCCTAGAATAAGGTAGTCTGAACAATTCCGTTTCTGTTTGTTTTTTATTCAAAATATCAATAGTTCTGCTAGCGCATCCTCTAGTAACACAATATATCATTGTCGATAGGCTACACCGGGCTAGATGCATACGTTTTTTTATACTTGGGTTTGCGATTTGTTCGGAACTGAATCAGTTTTAGAATACACGCGCGGTTGCAATTGCGATTATTTTCGCTGTTTGTGTGTGTGTGTGTTTTGTAAAACCTGTCAAAAATATGCCTGCCTGCGATCCCTAGGGCTTGGTTGTTTCTATATTTGGCGGACAAAAATGGATAACTATGGAACTATCTCAGAAAGGAGCAACACAAAAACCAAAGAAACACGCGGCTGCAAACGCGAGCCGCGCTCTTGCTGGACTATTATTGTTTTTCTTGGACGTTGTAAAGAATTGTTGTCACTTGATTCAGTAGGATGAGGATTTCTTTGTGTATCTTTGTTTGTCCATGAAAGAGAGGCAGAGAGTAAGAGAAATATCTTGTTTTAGTAAAATTGGCTTTAAAGGGTTTGTTTAAATGCGTTCCCGTTTTTTTCGGTTTTAATTTGAATTTTATATCAATTTCAATTTATATCTCGGCTATTTTGCCCGCTTTTAATTTAAGTGTAGTTTTTTTGTTTTGTTTGCGTTTACACGTAATCTCTCGCCTACGCCGTCCTGCAGTTGATTAATAAGATCGTAAATTTAGAATATAGTACCCTTTCGTTTGTCCATCCATCTAATATTCGAATTTAGTGTTTGTTTTTTTTCTTTTTGTCTTGGTTTATCAATTACGCTACAACAATTCTTTTCTCGTTATTCTAATTATCTTTAGTCACCTCCTTCCTCACTCTATCTTTCATAGTTTCCAACGTAGTTTTGCTGCACATTCTACTCATTCTATAAATGCTCTATAGACTGCGCAAAGTTTCCCTTCCTCTCCCTCGCCTTGGCGCGTGTTGGCTCGCGGCAAGCCTCGCGCACGAACTCGCGTGTTGTGTATAGTAAAATTGACATTCACAATTCGAGATTCTTCAACGGAGTATCGCTGCACTTTAAATGTATAAATTATATATATATATATATTCTCCAGCTGCCCGGCCTGTCCCTGTCGGACTGC